>APFE030516848.1:87323-118302 GCA_000404065.3 Pinus taeda | reverse complement strand
CCACCAGCACAGGCACCAGCATCTACATCGAGAGGGAAAGGGAAAGCCATTGCATTTTCTCGCAAGAGGGGCAGAGGAAATCAATAGGATTAGACTTTCATTTTATTGTATATGACATTATGACATGATGAGATACATTATCATATTTTTTGTTGATATTTTGAGGCTGAGTTGGGACTCAAGAGTCGGGACTTACTATTCAGGACATGATTCAATGTTATGTGTGATTTTAGCGCTAGAAATGATATTAAACATCTTATATATTAGTTTTTTTATCATATTTATGTGTCAATGTATTTATTTTATGTTCTAGATGGTTTAGATATTGAAAAAATGGAAAAAAAATGAAAAAAATGAATATTTTTGTTCCAAACGCTTTTTTCCCGCTTTTTTCCGCTTTTTTCCCGATTTTTCCGATTTTTTAATTTTTTTCCCCGCGCCGATTAAATCCCGCTCGCGCTTTTAACAACATTGGTTAAAACAAGTCGTTGAAAACTAGCCGTTGGGGAGTAGCTGTTGAGAAATAGCCGTTGAGAACTAGCCGATGGGGATTAGGTGGCTAGAGATCCTAAAAAACAGGAATATTTAATATTTATTAGTTTTAAATTCTGATATTTTTTTGTGTATGGGTGATGTGATAGTATAAATAAATATAGTTATAAAATTGGTTTACCAGTATTTATAAATAGTTTTAGAATATAATTATTAATCATTATTATTATATAGAGACATAGTTATTAACTAAACTAAAACAGGTATAAGGAGGTTAAGTATAACTCATAAAATAATAGAGGGTTTAGAATAATATTTAAATACTAATAAAAATTATAAAGGAGAGGGAAAAATAATATAGTTATAAAATTGGTTAACCAGATATTTAAAAATAGGTGTTAGGAATAATATTAGTTAAATTATAAGAGACAGTTATATAAACTAAACAAAAAGGGTTTATGAGGAGGTTAAGAATACTCATAAAATAATAAGAGCGGTTTAATAATATTAAAATTAAAAATTATAAAGGGAGAGGAAAGGTATGAAATATATATATATATATAATAATATATATATATATAATATATATACAATATATATATATATAGAGTTAAGGAAAACAAAAGGAGCACAATATAAGTAAGATAAATATAAAGAATTAAGAAGCAAGAGAATTAATAAAGATAGCCAATCAAGAGATGAAAAGAGGGGAGAGGAAGGAAAAGTAAAAAAGGAAGAAGGGGGAGGAGACAAGAGAATCATAAGGAGAGGGCCGGAATCCAGCTCCTGCTAAGCTTCCAACCATCATCTCTGTTGAGATTTTTGGCATGCCTCTCAATTTTGATGGCCTCCCTAAGTTCCCTATGGTGGAAACTTTGGAATCCTCAATACAGACATGGTGCTTGGATTTCACCGCATGCTCAGTTAAGGCCAATGAGCGGGAACGATTGTGCCTTATGTCGGCAGCATGCTCATGGATCCTCTGGTTAATTGAATGACCAGTTTCTCCAATATATGGAATACCGCAGGAACATGGAACCAAGTAAACACCTTTCATGTCCTTTAGGTCTAAAGGGTCTTTAACCGAACCAAGAGAATTTCTAATGGTTCTAAGAGGTTTGAATGAAGATGAAACATTATTCCTCCGAAGGATATGGAAAATCCTATTAGTGGTCCCTTGAATAAATGGGAGATGAACCTTGGGGATAGAATCAAAATGAGTAGTTTTAACTCTAGGTCATTTACAGGCTTTTTGAAAGGCCTTGAGGCTCTGAGTTATGCTATACCCATTATTCTTGAAAACCTCAAGGAGATGAGATTTCTTCTGCTCCAAGTGATTAATCCGAAAGACACTTATCTAATTATTTATTTTTAATGGGACCCTAAGTCTGAACTTAGGAAATTAAAATAATTAATGGGTATTAATCTAAATTGTGGGTGAAACTTCTAGAAGAAGGCAAAGATCAAGTCAATATGATCCTAGCCATTGATTAGAATCTAATCTGGGTCGTTGATTGATCAACGAGAGGATTATAAGAGGAGACTTGATGGGCACTTGGAGAATACGCCAAAGGCAGATACTCAGTTACCCTAGTAAGATCGATTTTCTCACTCATCGAAGTTTGGCAAGAAAAAATTGAATCAGAGGGAGAGTTTTAGGTGAGAAAGGGGAAGAGGGCATTAGCATCATTCGAGAGTGCAAGGCAACAAGACGCAGAGCAGGAACAAGTTGACGCAGAAAGAGGCAGCGCAGAGGCAGGTTGACAAAGGGACTACGTGGGCAACTAGATGTTGGGCCAGTGTGAGAAAATTGACGCAGAGGGATGCAGAAGGATTCAGAGGAAGAAGGGGTACTTCACTTGGATAAAAAATTTGTCTGGAAGCATATGTAAATTTTCTCACTCCTGTTTTGCTAGTTGCAATTTGTACAAGAGATTTTGCTGAAGAATAATAAAGAAACCCTCATATGTTGCACCGATTTTCCTACATTGGGTTTTTTCTGGGGACATTGTCCAAAAATAATTGTGTCATTGTGATTGTATTTGTGCCAGTGTTTTTCTTGCATTTACTTTCTGCAATATTTTAATTGTGAAGGCTACAGTAGAATATATTTTGATATTTGCCATAAGAACATTGTGAATAACTTATTTCTAAGATAATAAGTACAAGAAATCATATTAATCACTACAGTAAGATTTCTATTTGGGAATTTTCACAACAGTTGCATTACTTTCATACCTGGAATTTCTTGACTTCTTTTGAGGACGATGGCCTTCTTCTTGATCACCCGAAGTATCTCTTCCTCTTCAATCATCTCTTCTTCTATTTTTGAACCTGCTATTGTTAAGGCCACGATTGTTGTCGTATCTTGACCTTGGAGCATCCCTTCTTTATCAGCAATCTTGAGCATGGTGACCAAACCTGTGACAATTGTAACACTCAATCTTGACATGTCCTTGTCTCTTCTTGGTTTCCTTCTACAGGGGTCCTGGAGCGCTAGAGCAAACTTCCTTGAATTAGATGGTCCTCCTCTGCCTTTCTTCTTCTTATCTTGAGAAACAAAGGCAATTGGCTCTCCTTCTTCATTCTTTTGAATTCTTCCACGAGCAATCATCGTGGCTTCTTCTTCAGTGCATTGTACAACGAGCTCATCAAATGTTGGGAGCTTGCTATTATCGCTTATGGTAGTAATGAACGTTTCCCACATAGCAGGAAGACCTTGAAGAGTGATCATCAACAACTCTCTATTAGATACAGGGTCACCAGCAGTTTGCAATTGATCACTCAATTGAGAGACCCTCATCATGTAAGATTGTATAGATTCCCCCTTGTTCATCTTCATTTATTTGAGCTTGTTCTTCAAGGAGAAGATGTGGTTCAAGTTGTTGACTTGATACATCCCTATAAGCTTATCAAACATGTCCTTGGACTTCTTCAAGTTACGAACATAAACATGTAAATGATCTTGCAAACCATCAGTAATAATTTTCTTTGCCTTGATCTCACCTTTCTTGTACTTGGACTTGGTGGCAGCGGGAGAATTCTCTGAAGGCTTTGATGTTGATGGTTGGTAGCTTGGGAGGTACTCCAAGCCCTAGGGTTCAGGGTTTGGAGGATGGAGTGCCACAATAGGGCATTATGGGCTTGGAACCCAAGGTGTGGGATTTTCACTCGGGTTTGTGGGTGTGAATCCATGAGGCCCACTAGGCATGTGAAGGGTGGAGATGATAGAGGATGGTGAGACGAATCCAACGCATCGAGAATCATCGAATTCCGAGTTGTCTAAGTGGAGATATGAATTTTTGAAGGTAAAAATTGGTTTTTGGAGATATAAGTCATGTAGACTTGAGATGGATGTGTCCAAAAGACATGTCTCTTGGAGCCCTCATATTTCATATGAATATGAGGTGAGTTAGAGTCATTTTGACCATCCAAATGTGCATCTATCTCTTTGTAAACACATCTGAGGCAACATTTATTTTTGGAGTAAAGGTGCAGATGAAGAGGGCTATGTTTGTCATGATTTTCTTCTTACCACGGGTCTGAGTTTACCTTAAGTGGAGGCCGCAAACATAAGGTGGTTTCAGGATTGTTTTGAGGTGCGTTTGAGTGTGTTTCTTCTCTCCTTGCTAGGTCGCAACCTAGCTGTCATTTGTAGGAAGGTCGCAGGCCTAAAGTGTCCTATATAGGAGGGTCGTAGGTGTTGTAGCTTTCACATTGAACCGCAAGGTGTATGGGGAGGAGTTTGGGCTTGTTTGGCGGTTGGTTGTAGCCCAATCCTATAGTAAGTTTGGACATAAATTTATGTATGAAGGCCGCAATTAGTAAGAGGTTGTTTGGGCAAGTTTAGTAGCGCAGTTGCAAAGTGGCAAGTGCCCTAACCAAGGGCAGACAAGACAGTAGATGCTACAACACTTCAAAAGAGAGGTATGCCAAGTATGTGATGTGTTTTTTGTCAGTAGATGCTAGCTGGATCAGTCCTAGTGTGGACAGTCTGTGTAGCCTATGGAAGCCAAGTGAAGAGGGCTAACTAGGGTGGTTAGAAGCCCTTTCCTAGGAGCAGATTCCATAGTAAAGTTTGACAGCTGTATTGGGCACCTTTGGATTGTTGGAGGGCAACGTGTTGGCGTCCAAAGTAGCCCTTGAATAGGTGGACAAGAAGGACATTGACAGTTGTGTGTTTGGTGAAGAGTTGGAGCCTAATGTGTAGCACTTTGATGGACAAAAGTGACAGCTAGATTGGCAGTTGGATATCTCAGGTGTTGGTTAGCGTAGAGGAGCAGATTGATGAGCCAAAGTTCATTGTCATAGAAGCAACTTGCAACAGTGATAGAAGGCAGCCCTCCTGGAGTCTCTATGTGTTGTTTCTTGATGGACTAAGGGGCAGCTAGAGAGCAGATTGGAAACGAATAACCGGCAGGACAAGATACGACATAGAGGTTGTGATTGTGCACTAGAGCAGCAAGATTGTCAATGTATATTGTATTCTTGTACTTGTAGATATCTGAGGGCCATTATCCCTTGTACAGAGCCCTAGAATATTGTATTATATGTTGATAATATAATGAAGTTGGGTTACATAAGTTTGTATTGTTCTTATTGTGCACATGATTGATTTACTGCATTATATTGTTCCATTGTGAGAAGTAGCTTTGTTGAGATTCTTGGTTTGGTAGCGTCATAGATTTAAGATTCTATCCTAGACACCAAGGCAGTGGAAATTCAACATGGTATCAAAGAGTGTCTGAGCTACTTTGGGAGACATTGAATCAAAAGGTGCACAACAAAGTACAACTTAAGAGAGAATCGGTCACATTGTAGGTGAAGGGCTCACTACAATGTCGAATTTGCAGGTTGGTCTATGGTATGAGGACAGGTTGGAAGGGTTTTCCAACTATAGTCCATGGAAGGAAAGGATCAAGTTGGTTTCACAGGTCAACAGGATCTGGGACTTCGCTGAGAAAGCCATCAAGAAGTTGACTGACCCTAAGGCGCTGGAAGTGTACGTAGAATTGGATACGAAGGCGAGATTGATCATCCTAGATGGTGTGAAGGACTCCCTAATACCACATTTGTCTAGGAAGAACTTCGCTCATGAGATGTGGATGGCTCTTTAGAATTTGTTCCAGAATAAGAACAACAATCGGGTACTAGTATTGAAGGACAAGTTGAAGTCTACCAAGATGTTGCAGGGTGAAGGAGTGACTTCGTATCTGACAAGGTTGTCTCAAGTCAAAGGTGAGCTTGCTACCATCAGTGTGACTATTTCAGATTCTGATATGGTGAGGATTTCTTTGAAAGGGTTCACTGAGGAATGGAAGCCCTTCATCAAGGGGATCATAGCTAGAGAGAAGTTGCCAGACTGGAATAGGCTGTGGGATGAATTCATTCAAGAGGAGTTGCGAGACAAGGATCTTCATCCGAAGAAGAGGGCTTCAAATGATGACATGGCACTTACAGCATGGATGAAGGGTAAGCAGAAGGACTTGAGTAAGATCAAGTGTTTCAACTGTGGCGAGATGGGTCATTTTTCGTCGAGGTGTCCTGTTACCGCTTAAGCTAGTAGGGGACCTGTAAAAGGGCAAAAATCTAGGTCAAGGGCAACAAATGGAGACTTAGCCCAGTGTCACCCTAGCTAAGGCTCCTTTCTATTTACGAACTTTCATAGATGGGAGGAGACCCAGTATTTTATGGAGTCACCGATGAAGGGTAAATCAATGAATGGATATGAGTTACTCAAATAATCCCTTTCCCAAGAGAGCTTGACGGATGGAGCTTGCTTGCTTTCTAAGTAAGGTACAATGTCTTCTAGGGAAAGGAAGGGAGGATTTGAGGGTTAGGTTTATGGAATATGACTTGTGAAGGAGTTTCCCAATCCCTAAAATCCTTCTTGCCCGGATGGTTCTTCAAGAATTGTCTTTTCAAAGGAATGGGACCACACGGGACCAAGTGGACCCAATCTAGGGTAGGAGGAAAGAGTATTGCAACCAATGATGTTCTTACCCTAGACAAGGTGGGGGAAAGGATCAAAGAAATAATTTTCACTTAAAGGTGCTAAACTGATCCTATGAGGCACTAGCCTTGGGGATGATGCTAGGGCAAAGTTTGATCTCGGAGCTAGGGCTTGGCTTTTCTCACAACTCCATCGTCGGAATGGCCTCAAATTTGGAGGAGGCCTTGAGGAGACACTAGTGTAGAAGAGGATAGGAGATCATATTTTTTTGAAGGGATAGTTTGCCGGGAAAATGATGCCCTAGGTGACCCAATTTGGCTAGGCCTAAGAAAAGGTGAAAAATGTTTGATTTTAAGGGACCACCTCTTGGTAGCTTAGTGCCTTAATCTTGGGAGAATGAAGTCTATGATGAATTTGAGTGAGGAACTTTGGTTCTTGGTCAAGGAGGCCTCAAGACTACTTCGCTAGCCTTCTAGGTCAAAGAGAAGCAATCTTGCAGCTTTTATACTTCAATGTGCAAAAGGTAATGGCTTATCAAGGTTAATTCGTTAATGGAATTACCCCTAGGAGATTTCATTTACATTACATGGCCCATACATTGAGAGATGCTATAATAGAGACAAACATCCACAATTTAAAGTAGTAAATGCATGCAATAAGTAGCCCTAAGAATAGCGAAAATCCCAGTGCAATGTATATGACAAAGTAAAACAAGAATAGCATTAAAATCATGCACTTACATGTAATAGAGTATATCCAACCATCCACAATTTGACAAGAGAGAAGCTCCAAGACAAGATAAACCAAATCCATACATCAAAATTCATTCATAAAGCTCCAATTCATGCTCCAAGAAAAAGTGTGAAATTCTCAAGCGAGAGAATAGATCCAATCCAAAGTGGTGATGAGCAAATGAAATCATCTCACTTGTATTTATACACCAATGAGGAGTTTGAATTAGCGTCCTTGGCCTACAAAAGCCCCAAAAATAAAATAATGTTCTAATAATCTAACGTTTGGTGACATAGCCACCAAACTAGCTTATAAATCAAATTATAAGCCTCTCAAGGGGTCAAATAATAATCTACCTCTCTGCAAATGCACTCACTGGATCTGGAAATCTTCCTCCAACCTCACTACCTCTACCCCTCACTCATTGCTTCGATTTTTGGCTCTCCGACAATTGATTGCTTCTACTATGGAAATCAATCTGCCAAGGAAATCGAACTGTTGGTGTTCTGGTGTGTCTTCTCCAAGTGCCCATCGACTTCCTCTTATAATCCACTGTTGGAGCACTAACAGCCAAGATTAAAACATAATCGATGGCTAGGATCATTTTGGAATCGATCCGTGTAAGTTTCTAGATGATTCTCACCTTGACTTAATTAATACTGATTAATTAACCAGTTTTCCTAAGTTTAGACTTAGGAAACATTACAAAATTGGTTAATAATCTAATTAAGTCACTTCTAAGTGGAATTTCCAAAAACGATTTATGAGCCTTGGAGATCTCATGTATTCTAGCCTCTCCACCAAATTTCGTGGCTAGAACACATTTGATGCCACAAAAACTAACACATAGCAGCAAGCACCCATCGTGGACACACAAGGATATCAGCAATCCCCTCAGAGGTGGAGCAAGTCCACTCACACCACATATAAGATAAGCTACTCAAGAGACAATGCACACACATCAATATAACAGGGAACGTCTCAAACTCATAAACATAAAAGATGATTGAAACATGTGAACTACCAAGTTAATTTTGATTGTTTCTTCTAGACCATCAGTCATGGACACATCAAGAAAATTGCAATTGAATTAATAAGGCCACAACCACGTAGCTCGGGCAGCTCATATTCACCATAAATACACTACATAGTGTTGGAAATACTGAGAGGGGCCGTGAATCAATATTTCTTAGCAATTAGCACTTTCTAATCTTTGTTAGAGCATTAGTTAATCTTCAATTATTGTTATTGTTCTTCTTCAAATAATCATAAACAATAATCCATAGTAGAAAACACCATACAACAATGCAAAAAGATAAAATAGTAGACACAAAGAATTTTAATCTTCAAAGGGGGGTGAATCAGTGTTTCTTAGCAATTAGCACTTTTTAAACTTTTTCAGAGCATATCTTTAGTTATTATTATTGTTCTTCTTCAGATAATCATAAACAATAATACATAGTAAACAACATAATACAACAATGCAGAAAGATAAAAAAGAACACATAGATACTTTTGGGTGGAAAACCCCCTCCAAGTCAAAAACCACTGAACGCTTCTTAGTAATTGTCTTCTTCTCCCTTCAAAAGAAAAATTAATTACATCAAGATTTCAGCTACAACGGAGGGAGGCGTCAACCCCCTAATTCACAGGCAACAATCTGTAGGATGCTACTAAACCCTAATATCCTTCTACAACCAGAAGGATGCTCCAACGTCCTATAAGTCAGACCACAACCTAATGAGTGCTCCAACACTACGTTTACCAGTTGTTGTAGGAAAGGATACTTCGGTGCCATGTAATTTATCAGCTCAGACTGAAAGGACGCTTCAATGCCCTATGCAGGGTATGACCTACCCTAGCACCACCCTGCCACCCTAAATTATTCTCAGGCCACAACCTGAAGGTGACTCCAATCACCTGCCTTGCACCACCCTGCCACCCTGAAGAGCCAAAAGATCACGTTTCACAATTTTTAGACTGGATCCCCCTGTACTTTGAATCAATGTAGAAACGTTGTAAGGAAGATGTTGTATGTCTGTTAAATCCCGGTAGCCACTGACCACTGTACCCACAAACTAATCACTGCTTGATGCAACACATCAAACTGCACATCACCCTCACTATTCAACTATGCATCACTGTCACTGTAAGTCACTACACATTTGTTGGTTACCATTGCTTGTCATCATACTAAGTTGCTCATGAATGAATAGGAATTGATGCTCATATACTGTTACCACACTATATTAGGTTGCACACAATCTTGCAACCATCTGGCACTGATGTCAAATGATGGCACAAACCAAGGTGCCTCAAGTCATCCTTATGACCTGCAATCAGTGCTCTCAACCTTTGTCCTCGGAGAGCTACCAACATATATGTAAACATTGTCGTTTAACTAGTCAAGCCCTACTATCCATTCTTCTTCAATGAGATTGCCTTCAATTCTTGTTGCCTTGCAAGATTATAATTGTGTCACTGTACACAAATCCTTAGGTCATAATAGAAACCCAAGGTCATTACCTCAAGGCTAAACCTAGGTCAATCAAGTCAATCAATCAAATGAAAGGTGTCAACTCAATGTTAATGTCCTTAATAGTATTGCTACATTGTTATCTAGTATATTAATCAAGTATAGTCAAGACACTTGTAAAATAGATGTAAAGTCATTTGTTAAAGTAAAGACACTTGTCAACGAAGTGTACAGTCATTGTTACAAGTCAAGATCAAGTCAATAGGTCATGTAAGTGTCAAGTCAAGGTCATCATATGTGTTATGTCTATTTGATCTACTCTCACAAGATAAAAAAAAAAAAAGACGAAGTGTCATCATACAAATCAAACCCATTCTATGTCAGTGAAAGTAGTTGTCATCATGCATGTTGTGTCGAATTCAAGGTGAATGCCATCTTGTATGTGAAATGTCAAATCTACTCACAAAGTCACAATGAGTCAAAGTCAAGGCAAACTGTCATGTTGCATAAGAAATGTCAAGTCTGCTATAATAGTTTTAGGGTTAACAGTCAAGTTCCATGTACCAAGCTAATTGAAAAGCACCAAAGGTACAAGGTCAATTGTTGAATGTTTATTGTTTCTCTAAAGTTTGTACAGTCTCATCAAAAAAATACAAATAGTTACACACTTGTTTACTATTGTTGTTAATGTTATACAAAATCATTTTGCTCAAGTCTTCATATAGGATCTTTATTTCTTTAGTATGGTCACTGTGGTATTTAATAAGGCTATGGTTATATGGATTTATGTCTAGATATTCATTGCAACCAAGGTCTATGGAGATCTGCCCTTAAGACAACATTCACCTTCAGATCAATCGTAAGTGTCAGGTCTGTAGTGATTCTTGAAACAATCCTAGAGTGTGCCCTAATCCAATGTAACAATCTAGGTAAGACCCTAATGGAGATACACAAAAGGAAAGAGAATGAGGAAATATACCCTACCATAGTCCAATCTTCAGATTGATCCATATAGGTCTTGATATGAGGATGTATTGTACCATATTCTTGCCACAAATATTGTTTAAAAGAGACTTCGCTAATCTATGTGACCGAGAGTGTAGGGATCATTTAATCATATTGTAACACCTTAAGAATCTAATGGATGGAGACCTAGCTCTTTGAGCTAACTTGCTAGCTTAATAATGCCCATAATCATGGAGCATCATCAAAATTTGTTTTGAAAAGGTCAAAACATTAACTGCTGAGAAATAGGCTTCCCTTGCCTTCACCTGTACTCAATGAAGACCAAAAAAAAATTAAATGAAATTACACAAACATACCTTTGAGAGCAGCGAAACTTCACAAAAATTCTCTTCTTCTACGTTGGCAAACTCATCTACCAACCAGACCTTCTTGGTCCAATTTTTGGTTATGTTCCTTCTTGAGGCTATATGCATTTCCTTCTTAGGTAGACTCACTTGCTACAGGATGTCCGAAGGTTATAAACAATTATAGAGCTATAGGCAAAAGATTCATTGAGTTTTTGAAGTGATGAGGAGTGATAGTTTGTGTTATTTTATAGGTCAGGGAGGGGTGTCTTGTTGAGGATAGAAGGACTTCATTTAGGTGAACGTTAGGTGTCTTAAAAACACTTTTATGTTTAATAAATTTAATTCAATTTTGTAATTGTTAATAACTTGTTTATTTAAACTCAAAGTAAATTGTACACTAACCCTTATTAATATTTGTCTGGAAATTTTTCAATTCCACTAGAAATTTGAAATCAATGATTGGCTTAGTGCATATGATCCTACCTGGTTGTGAAGTCAATGATTGATTTATTTTCTTTGGTTCTTTGAAGTTATTGACCTTATACACAATGAGATTGTGGCAAGAATCAATGTCATATATTGAAAACCGTAGGTAAATAAGGTGCCATTTCACTACCCTCTGGGGTTTTAGCCCACAAAACTGGGTCTTCAACTTCAAACTCAATTTTCTCTCAAACTAGGAGGAACCACAGGGCGTACCACATATAAATAGAAACATCTCTTCAAGGAGAATCTAATGACCTAGATCTCCGACCCAAACTCAATGGTTTGACCCTTCAAAACCCTCGACAAAATCACGGTACATGCTCAGTCCAAGGAACCCAAACCCTAGGACTTGGGTTTTCAACCATCCAACAGTGGAGCTGCCAACTTGATGTAATCTGAAAATTACTAGGAAGCTTTCATTAACCATTTGACATTAATGACTAGTGTTTTTAGTCAGTCAAACCCAATCAACTCCATAGGTTGACATCAATGACAACACCATCCAACATTCTCCCCCTTTGTCATTGATGGAAACACACATACTCCTTTTGCGAATACAACCCCCCCTAACATCATACTTCATCTTCTTCATGAGATTTCAATCTCCTTAGGTTTTTCTCTTCCTCTTTGACATCAATGGCAAAGGGTGACTCCCCTTGCCTACTTCCTGTGGACCTGTTATTTGCGTGTGCTCCCCTTGACGAGAAGCCTTCTTGTAATAATCTGTCAAAGAAAATCCTTGTGGACCTTTAACATGCATGTGCTCCCCATGAAGAGAAGCTTTCCTTTGACACTGGCAATCCCTATGGACCTGTAATTCTTTAACCGTTCTACTCCACCTGACCCTGTTATCAATTTGACACATTTGTCCTGAAGTTTCCATTTTTTCCATGTTGTTCGTTTGTCTATGGTAGACCTGTGTCACATACTGTTGTAATACTACCCCTATTCAAAATTGAAGGAATCGACGAGTCGAATCCTTCAAAATCGTGAGTCACCTAACGGACCATCTTGACTTGAGTCATTATCTTAAGCAACTGCTAATTCTTCGCGACCTTTTATGAACCCTGAAATCATAACTGCTAACACCTTCTTGCCTTGCTGCTCTTCTTGCTCATCCTGTACCTGTTTTATTTTCCAAATCTTCTTATTCTCGTTATCAATCTTTTCATTCATGGTCGATTCCATCTTGTATCTATAGTGACGAGCTATGTGTCCATAGTTATGACATTTATAACATTCCTTATCAAGATTGTACCTTCACTCTCGAGCTATGTCTCTGTAATTATGACATTTGAAGCATTTAATGTCATCCATAGAAGATTACATTTGGTATCTATCTCATGATCCTACTAACTTGCTTCTAGGGTTTTGCGGATAATGATTGGACCTATCACAAACTTCACAATCCCTAGCCATATGTCCATAGTTAGAACATAAAAAGAAATAACCATTAAATGAACGTGCGTACTTGGATAATTCATTTGAAGGCGGTGGTCCTTGATAATTGTACTTGTCAACGGCTTTACAATCCCTAGCCATATGTTCAAAGTTAGCACATGAAAAACAATAACCATTAAATAAACGAAGATACCTGGATGAGTTATTCTTCTTCGGAGGTGTTGTAGTCTTTCGTCCTTTGTCATTAACTACTTTGGCATCATTCTTCCGAGTTACAACATTCTTCTTTGGTTCAGTCTTCTTCTCAATCTCATTGTGCAAAGATGTGGAGCTTGTACCTTCATCAATTGGAGCCCTACTTGTTCTTTTTGCCAATTCTTTATCTGTCCTGTCCATAACCTATAAATGGTCCTTTTCTTTGAGCTTGTTGATCTCATTAAGCGCTGCATTAAGTTCTTGATTTTGAGCAAGATCTTCTTGAAACCATCTTTTCAAGATCTCCCTCCTTTTTTTGCTTCTTTTACCTATAGCTTCAAAATAGTTATCTTTTTTGCTTCTCAGTTTAGAGCCTATATTTGTTCCTTCTAATTTTCATTTTCTGTCCTAAGTCTGCTTATTTTCGCTGAAGAGGTTTCCAAGTCCTTTTACTTCTAGTCAACTGCAGATATGCATCTTTGATCAGATTCCTTTAATTGACTTTCCAAATCCTTCTTTTCAATTTCTTCTTCCTGAACTTGTTTTGTAAGCTTGCTAATCTCTGCAAAGGCTAGATTAAGTTCCCATTTCTTTTCATTGACTTCTTTCTTGAGTGTGTGATTTTCTGTCTCTGTATTTGACCTTTTGACCTTTCTCACTTCTTCCAACTGTACTCTAAGGCTGCTAATGATTTTCTCGGATTCATTGTTTTTCTTATTGATTTCTTTGGCACATTCTTTTGCTATTTCCAATTCTGCGTCCGGAAATTTTGCCTTTTCCCTTTGACTTTTAAGTTCTTTTATAGCCCTAACCACTTCATTTTGAAATTCAATCTTACCCATTCGTTCAATTTATTCACTATCATCATTAGGATCCACATGATTTTCAAAAATCATATCTTGACCTGCATGCTTCTTTGAGTAGAGATTATGGAGCCTTTCCCAAAGAACTTTGGTTGTTGAGCATTGACCAACTTTTGCTTTGACAAAATTTGGCAGAACATTAAAAATTACATTCATGGCTTTTGAACTGTACCTTTTAGCTTCATTGGTAGATGTGCCTCCAGAAACAACAAATTGTCATACATCATGAGCTTGCAAATGGACTTCCATTCTAGATTCCCATATCTAGTAATTATCTGCATCAAATTCGAGAGTTGGTGCACAATACTGTTTTTTTCAGATGTTACTATACCTGTACCTTCTTTTGCATCCTTGGAATTCTTAGTAACCTGCTCCTTTGATTTTCCCCTTTCTATGCTCTAAGATCCGTCTTCCAGTGGTTAAGTTGTTATTGAAGGAACCAAGCTCTAATACCAATTGTTGGAAATACTGAGAGGGGGAAGTGAATCAGTATTTCTTAGCAATTAGTACTTTTTAATCATTTTCAGAGCATTAGTTAATCTTTAGTTATTATTATTGTTCTTTTTCACATAATCATAAACAATAATCCACAGTAGACAACACCATACAACAATGCAGAAAGATAAACAGTAGACGCGGAGACTTTTAGGTGGAAAACCTCCTCAAGATCAAAAACCATCGAACGCTTCTTAGTAATTGTCTTCTTCTCCCTTTAAAAGTAAAATTAAGTACATCAAGATTTGTCTTCTTCTCCCTTTAAAAGTAAAATTAAGTACATCAAGATTTCAGCTACAACTGAGGGAGACGTCAACCCCCTAATTCAAAGGAAACAACCTATAGGATGCTACTAAACCCTAATATCCTACTGCAACTAGAAGGATTCCCCAACGCCCTGTAAGTCAGACCACAACTTGATGAGTGCTCCAAAACTCTATTTACCATTTGTTGTCGGAAAGGATACTTCGTCGCCCTATAGTTTATCGGCCACAATTGAAAGGAAGCTCCAACGCCCTATGCAGGTTATGACCTGCCCTAGCACCACCCTGCCATCCTGAAGTGTTCTCAGGCCACAACCTGAAGGTGACTCCAATCACCTGCCTTGCACCACCCTGCCACCCTGAAGAGCCGAAAGATCATGTTTCACAATTTTCATATTGGATCCCCTTGTACTCTGAATCAATGTAGAAAATTTGTAATGAAGATGTTGTATGTCTATTAAATCCTGGTAGCCACTGACCATTGTACCCACAAACTGAACACTGCTTGATGCTACACATAAAACTGCACATCACAGTCATTGTTCAAATATGCATTTGAGTTACAACATTCTTCTTTGGTTCAGTCTTCTTCTCAATCTCACTATGCAAATATGTGGAGCTTGTACCTTCATCAATTGGAGCCTTCCCTGTTCTTTTTGCCAATTCTTTATCTGTCTTGTCCATAACCTATAAATGGTCTTTTTCTTTGAGCTTGTTGATCTCATTAAGCGCTGCATCAAGTTCTTGATTTTGAGCAAGATCTTCTTGAAACCATCTTTTCAAGATCTCCCTTATTTTTTCTGCTTCTTTTACCTATAGCTTCAAAATAGTTATCTTTCTTGCTTCTCAGTTTAGAGCCTGTATTTGTTCCTTCTAATTTTCATTTTATGTCCCGAGTCTGCTTATTTTTGCTGAAGAGGTTTCCAAGTCCTTTTGCTTCTAGTCAACTGCGATATGCATCTTCGAAAATATTCCTTTAATTGACTTGCCAAATCCTTCTTTTCAATTTTTGCTTCCTGAACTTGTTTCTTAAGCCTGTTACTCTCTACAAAGGCTACATTAAGTTCTCATTGTTTTTGATCGACTTCTTTCTTGAGTCTGTGATTTTCTGTCTCCATTTTTGACCTTTTGACCTTTCTCACTTCTTCCAACTGTACTCTAAGAGCGTTAATGATTTTCTCGGATTCATTGTTTTTCTTATTGATTTCTTTGGCACATTCTTTTGTTATTTCCAATTCTACGTCTAAAAGTTTTGCCTTTACCCTTTGACTTTTAAGTTCTTTTATAACCCTGACCACTTCATTTTGAAATTCAATCTTACCCATTTGTTCAATTTATTCACTATCATCAATAGGATCCACATGATTTTCAAAAACCATAACTTGACCTGCATGCTTCTTTGAGTAGAGATTATGGAGCCTTTCCCAAATAATTTTGGCTGCTGAGCATTGACCAACTTTTGGTTTGACAAAATTTGGCAGAACATTAAAAATTACATTCATGGCTTTTGAATTGTACCTTTTAGCTTCGTTGGTAGATGTGTCTCCGAAAACAACAGATTGGCATACATCATGAGCTTGCAAATGGACTTCCATTCTAGATTCCCATATCTAGTAATTATCTGCATCAAATTGGGAGTTGGTGCACCATACTTATTTTTTTCAGATGTTACTTTACATGTACCTTCTTTTGCATCCTTGGAATTCTTAGCAACCTGCTTCTTTGATTTTCCCATTTCTATGCTCTAAGATCTATATTCCAGTGGTTAAGTTGTTACTGAAGGAACCAAACTCTGATACCAATTGTTGGAAATACTGAGAGGGTGAGGTGAATCAGTATTTATTAGCAATTAGCACTTTTTAATCTTTTTCAGAGCATTAGTTAATCTTTAGTTATTATTATTGTTCTTCTTCAAATAATCATAAACAATAATCCACAGTAGACAACACCATTCAACAATGCAGAAAGATAAAACAGTAGACACAAAAGACTTTTAGGTGGAAAACCCCCTTAGGGTCAAAAACCACCGAACCCTTCTTACTAATTGTCTTCTTCTCCCTTTAAAAGTAAAATTAATTACATCAAGATTTCAACTACAACTGAGGGAGGCGTCAACCCCCTAATTCAGAGGAAACAACATGTAGGACGCTACTAAACCCTAATATCCTACTGCAACCAGAATGACGCCCCAACACCCTGTAAGTCAGACCACAACCTGATGAGTGCTCCAACACTCTATTTACCATTTGTTGTAGGAAAGGATACTTCATCGCCCTATAGTTTATCAGCCACAATTGAAAGGACGCTCCAACGCCCTATGCAGGTTATGACCTGCTGTTGGACACCTAATCCTCAATGGGTTAGTGTGGAAGCCGAATAGACAAAAGGAAGTCCAAGAGACCTTGGGATGTGAAACCCAACAGTCAAACCATGTACTATAAATGTATATGTTTTGTTAATAAAATTGTACTCTCATGTTTTATCTTTCTATTTGTCTTTTCCATGTGTGTGTTTAACATGGTATCAGAGCTGCAGACATATTCCTGCCCTGTATAATTACTGTGAGCCTGATTTTACATATATGTTGGTCTGCCATTTTCCAACTCGTCAGAACTGTCCTTCTCAGGTCTTGTAGTTCTGCCACACTGAATAATTTTCAGTGTTTATTTATATTATGTGGTACCTTGGTGCTTTGCCATCTTTTCATGTCAGAACAACTACCAAGAGCGTTTATTTTTCTAGATGAGAAATTGTCTTCTGTAGTCTGCGAATTTCCTTGTAAAGAACTATCGTTCTTATTTCTGGATTAAATTTGTCTTAGATTGAATTTGGCTTTGCCACCTGTTTAACGTGATCAGTTGTTTGTTGCTTCTCTTGCTAAACCATTTACTATTTTTTCGCTTGTCATGATTATTCTCAGTCGTTACCTGTTGTCACTCAATAAGGACGATACAGATTCCCTGTCCCATCACCATTCCTTACCGTATACTCTCCTTACCTCGACTCAGCGTTACCTTCGATAGCGACCTGCTCTTGAAGTATTCATAAGTAAAGTTGCAAGAACCGGTGGATACCTCCTGGTTTTGAACACTGCTCGACGGGCAGGTTATATTCCACGACCTCCTCCATACACTGCCAGCCGTCATCGACTTCCTTCCAACACACACCCATCTACTTTTTCCTCCATTGATCCGCGCTGTAGTAATATTTGATTGTCAAGTCGCTGGAGAACAGTCCATCGGGATCATATTTTCATAACATATAAGAATTTCCCAAGGTTGGGATACTTGGCTCCGGCGCCTAGAAAAGCAAGGTTTTTGTTCTTGGCCCAGTGAAGGACAGCCCCGTGCTTGAAGAAGGCCATCAGATCCCTCCTTATTCAGCACTCCCATCATATCTGGTATCTAGTATCTACTCCACAGTGAACACTACTCTGATATGACTCCACTGTTGGTTGACACGTTGTTGGTAAGTTGAACGTTTTTGAACGTTATCCATTGGTATCATAATATGTTGTTGTCATATATGATGTTCTCATAATACGTTGTTGTCATAATAACATTGTCTGGCATAGTATCACCCCATATACACCCTTCCACCTGCATTCAAAGTGTTGACTATCACCTCCAGTCCCATATGCGTTAATAGCTCCAACACCACACATACTCCTCCGTATCCACTCCTTTCCCATCTAGAGAAAAATGGACAAATGTGATTGGTGAAATTGTTGTGGTTAATCTGGTTTTACCAGCTAATGTTCCATTTTGCCAATCCCAAAGACAAAGAAATCCATCATGAGGAAAACCAACCGATACACGATGCTTCCCATTGGGTGAAAACTCCGCACATGAAACTCCATATTTATGCGCTTTCAACGCAGCAATACAAGACTCAGTCAAAGAATCCTAGATTATTACAGCTGGTTTATGCCCTGACTCTCTAGCTACAATAAACTTGCCCCCGTTGTGTGAATATGCCAGGCAAGTCAATGCCTACGGGGTTCTAGAGGCCACAAGGAACCGAACTTGGTGATTTGCATCAACATTGTACACGAACAGTAGGGTATTGGCATAGAAGGGTTATAAATAGCACAAGCATTACCATATTTGTTTTCATGATCTTTTCCCTGTGAACCAACTTCTACCCCATTTGGAGCTTCAGATTTCTGCCCTCGTACCTGGACTTTGGAGCTGCTTCACAACATTCCAAGACAGGTCCTAATTCAGAAGTTCAAGTTGTCAAGGCAGGAAATTCATTAGCTCCTATTACATATGTACAATCATGTTGAATACTGATCGTTTGAAATATTCTTGGATCCCTATTACATGCACCTCTTTCAGTTAAATGGGGAGAAGCAGCCATTTGTGCTAATTGAGCTTTGTAAGCCTACCATCCACAATTTCTTTCATCCCTCGCATTCTCTAGAGCTGCAAATGCAGCATCTCGTTCCATTATCGCTTCATCTCTCTGAGCAAAAGCAGCATCTCTTTGTATCAGTCTTAGCATTGCATAATATTTAAGACACTTTTCATCCAAAGGTTCATCATTCAGGGCAGGGTGCACCCCTTTTCTGTCTACATAAGAGGATGAAGAAGAAGACGCTCATTCGATAAGAAAAAAAACGATGTGAGCCTCATATTAACCAACTCAAGCTATCTGTTGCGGGGAGTCAATGCAGTGCAAATGCATGTGATAGAGAGAAAGAAAAGGAGACAAGGTTGGTTCTTCCGAGGTAGTTTTTATGGCAAAGCTTAGCATTCGGCCATTTTCCTATGGATTGATTGTGCAGTCTGCATATAACAGTGGATCGGTATTTGATCCTGAAGTTCTTAATATCACAGAGGATGATCTAATAGAGAAATTCATTGCTAGTATTTCTACTGTGACAGCTCTTTCTAGTATTTGAAGGATCCAAGCAAACTTGCAATAGCTGTTGCCCCAAGTTGTGGCATTGTATTTAAAACTCATTATAGTTTTTGTCTACATATATAGGCATTGATTCCTTATTACTTCGACTGTTGCATAAGAGTTTGGTGGGCTGAATAAAGGCAAGGATCGTTTTGACAAATAAAAGTAGTCTTTTGTGGAGAAAAGTTTAGTCGGTTGTATTGTCAGAACATAGTGCTAGTCATGAGTAAACTCTTATTTTTTATGTAATGGATTGTAATTGGTGCTTGCTGGTTGCACACCGATCATTTGCTGCACATTTATAAAGGATATTGTTGTGTACTGTGAGTGGGTATTACTTTTCTGCGTTGAGTAGTAGTTCTGATCAGTTTTTAAGGTGTAATTCTGACATTGAAGAAAAAATGACCAGAATCAATGAAGTATTAGAGTTTCTCAAAACTCTGATATTGTCTACTAATCATGATACATTAAAGGTCAGCAAAGTTTCTCTCGCAAAGATTCAGGTCTGTCTACAAAATGCACAAGAGAAAATTGATTTTTTGCAGCTCGAATCTCAGCTACAGCAAGAAGAATTAAAACAGAGGAGTCATCATTCTGAACCTGTTTCTGTTCAGAAGATTGAAAGGGACTCCCATAAAGTAGCAGCTGTACATGCAGATGAAAATGTTCAGTTTGCACTTCCCAAGCACATCATCAGACCTTGGGAAGAGCTTGTCCATAACAAGCACATAACTGGTCTTAGATATGACAAGGACTTGTCCTTTCATATTCCAGACTACTCCAAACCAATCAAATTTCAAAGTGTTGGATCATTCATGACAATTCACCTGCTCCTCATGACAGTTCACCTCCAATTGTTCTAGATTCTACTCCTCTTCCACAACAACAACAGATTGTGAAATGCCAACACTATGACCAAGTTGGCCATTTGAAAGATCATTGTTTTGATCTTCATCCATGTAAGCACTGTCATAAAACCACCCATTCTTCACACAGATGCTTCAGAAACAAATGTCCTGCAAGAAAAAAGGATTCATCTTGGATGGATCGCTTCTTGGCAATGGGCATCAACAACCAAGAAGATATTCCAATCACATGTCACAACTTGTTCCAGAGTATTGAACAGTCTTGCAGTTGAGTTTTCTCATCATCTCACCTTGTATCTGAACAAGGGGGGAAATGATGGTCATTCTACAAGCTTCAAAGTCACATCAAGCGAGCTGAGCCACAACCTGCCACACCAGTTTCAGAGTTGTAGCTAGAGACAAAGATGCCCCTGAGCATGCTTTATTTGGTAATGCTCTTCAAGACTGAAACACTTCGCTAGCAAAGACTCAGCTTCTTGCCAGTTTCGGAAGAATTCCAGGAACAAAATTGGGGACACTTCCTCTAGCAGAAGACTTCAACTTCTTGCCAGTTTTGGAAGAGCTCCAGGAATTGCATTAAGCATTCCAGAGTTGTTGGTCATCCTTAAACCATCACAGGTTTTCAGGTTGCAGTTCTCCCTTTTATGCGGGGTGAAACCTCCCTTTCATGGTTGAAGGTTTCCCCCTTCAAAACATCAGGAGCACTTCCTCTAGCAGAAGACTTGAGCTTCATGCCAGACTTGGAAGAGTTCCGGGAACTGCACTAAGCGTTCCAGTGTTGGTGGTCATCCTTAAACCATCGCCCTTTATACCAACATTTTAGAGAGCACATTCAGCCTAGTGCTGGCATTCATTTTTTGCACATTTTGTATTACAGCTCTCTTCTTGGACTCATACATAACCCTTCGGATTAAGGGGGGGAATGTTGGACACCTAATCCTCAATGGGTTAGTGTGGAAGTCGAATAGACAAAAGGAAGTCCAAGAGACCTTGGGATGTGAAACCCAATGGTCAAACCATGTACTATAAATGGATATGTTTTGTTAATAAAATTGTACTCATGTTTTATCTTTCCTATTTGTCTTTGCCATGAGTGTGTTTAACACCTGCCCTAGCACCACTTTGCCACCCTGAAGTGTTCTCTGGCCACAACCTGAAGGTGACTCCAATCACCTGCCTTGCACCACCCTACCACCCTGAAGTGTTCTCAAGCCACAACCTAAAGGTGACTCCAATCACCTGCCTTGCACCACCCTGCCACCCTGAAGAGCCGAAAGATCACGTTTCACAATTTTCATACTGGATCCCCCTGTACTCTAAATCAATGTAGAAAAGTTGTAATGAAGATTTTGTATGTCTGTTAAATCCTGGTAGCCACTGACCATTGTACAAACTGATCACTACTTGATGCTACACATAAAACTGCACATCAGCGTCACTGTTCATTATGCATCACTGTCACTTTAAGTCACTACACATTTGTCGACTACCACTGCTTGTCACCGTATTGAGTTGCTCATGAATGAATAGGCATTGATGCTCTTATATTGTTACCACATCATATCAGGGTACACACAATGTTGCAACCATCTAGCACTGCTATCAGATGACAACACAAACCAAGGTGCTTCAAGTCATCCCTATGACCTGCAATCAATGCTCTCAACCTCTGTCCTTGGAAAGCTACCAACATATATGTAAACACTATTGTTTAACTAGTCAAGCCCTGTTATCCATTCTTCTTCAATGAGATTGCCTTCAATTCTTGTTGCCCTACAAGATTATAATTGTGTCACCGTACATAAATCCTTAGGCCATAATAGAAACCCTAGTTCATTACTTCGAGCTAACCCTAGGTCAATCAAGTCAATCAGTTAAGTGAAAAGTGTCAACTCAAATGCTAATGTCCTTAATAGTACTACAACATTGTTATCCAGTATCCTAATCAAGTATAGTCAAGGCACTTGTCAAATAGATGTAAAGCTATTTGTTAAAGTAAGGACACTTGTTAACTAAGTGTACAATCATTGTTACAATTCAAGATCAAGTCAATAGTTCAAGTAAGTGTCAAGTCAAGGTCATTGTAAGTGTTATGTCTATTAGATCTTCTCTCACAAAGTCAAAGTCAAAACAAAGTGTCATCATACAAATCAAACACATTCTAAGCTAGTCAGAGTAGTTGTCATTATGCATGTTGTGCCGAATTCAAGGTGATTGGCATCTTATATGTAAGATGTCAAATCTACTCACAATGAGTCAAAGTCAAGGCACATTGTCATTTTGCATAAGAAATGTCAAGTCTACTAACACAAAGTTAGGGTTAACAGTCAAGTTCCATGTACCAAGCTAACTGACAAGCACCAAAGGTGCAAGGTCAATTGTTGAATGTTTACTATTTCTTTGTACAGTCCCATAAAAAATACAAACAGTTATGTTGACCGCTGCGTGTAAACTACCCATAGCAGTACACCCCCTTTTTCTTCTCAAAAAGGGACAACGCTTGATCGAGATGTTCGTGCCATTCAGCAGTCATCGTCATTCTCCTGATCTTACTAAAGTTGTAAACCCAGTCTGCATTTTGATGTAAATAATCTTACCAGAGCTGAGTCATGTATGTAAATTGCCTAGGTGGACCTAATTTTCTAGTGATAATCTTCATTCCGGAAGGTTTTTCGTCTCACTAATCCATGATTGGCAGAGTTTTCCTTCAACCTGACCCCAAAGCCGGAATGAATTTTATCATTAGAGTCTTAGGAGAATCCTAGAGTGTTGATCTGCTAGATTATGTTTGGTCGCAGAACTGGGTGGTTTATGAGGGTCTATTGTCAAATTGGGTTCTCCCCTTGAGATGTAAAAGTTGTAAAAGTCATGATGAAAAGTGTCTTGAGGGTTAGGAAATGTTAATCCCCTCATGCATCTTAAGTCCTAGGTCCTAGGGAAATTTTTCAAAAGCTATGTTTGATGATCCATAATAATATAAAATATAAAAATATAAAATATAAAAGATAAAAATAAAAAATAAAAATAAAAATAAATACTAAAATAATAAAAAATAATATTTTGAAGAATTTCAATTTTTTAAATGCATTAAAAATTTGACGGATGAGATTAAGAGATGTCTTGATCCTCATCGACGGTCGAGATCGTTTTGACATGGATCACTCAAACTAGCCGTTGGGATTTTTTCCTTTAATAGGGTGCTAGGGGTCATTTGAGATCATATTGGATCTGAGTCTTGTGCTAAAGAAGCTCTCTTGTAAACTTTTCTGGTGCTAATAAAGAAAGACTTTGGGGTCAAAAGCATGCTGGTGTTACTCTCTTGAAGTGCTGTGAGCCATTTCATTCTTGCATATTTTATTTTTCAGCCATTAATAACAGCTTAATGAAGAGTATTGTTGAGCATAGGTATCTTGTTCACATGCTAGGGTTTGAATGGTATTAGGGTATCTGAAGTAATGGCAGGTATCTCCATTGTTTTTTGAGATCTAGTACTGCTTTTTTCTCTCTTTATTGACGGTTAAAGTGAGCTGTGCAGGAATATCTTGTTGAAGAAGATCAGTGGGTGTTTGGGGAAGTTCTCGACTGAACCAGCCAACTCCCACAAGCATTTTTTGCAGGGCCCAGCTGGTTTTGATCCTGGGTTAATCATTTTAGTCTGTTTTCTGAATTGTATAAGAGATTTTCTAAAAGTTTTTCATAGCAAATCTGAAATTTTCGATAATATTACTGCTGATTATTGATCATTCTGGCTGTTTAAGAGTCAAAACGCTGTAAATTGTTTAGCTGATCTAGGGTTTAATTTTTGTTTTATACACAGATTTTATTAGGGTTTTCCTTTCTTCTATAGGTTACAGGTGCCGAGAAATTTCTGGGGTTTCATTAATCAAATCTGAGCAATATCATCTCCATACGCCCCAAGCCTCCGTCCACCTGCACGCTGACCCGCAAAAAAAAAAGTGATTTCGAGTTTCAAAGTCGTGGGTATCAGATTTCAGTTCTACTACATCTGGTTGCTTACAAAACTGTGCGTAGAAGCTTATTTTTTTTAGTCAGCGTGGAAAACATATGCCATACGCCATCAGCTCCAGCCGTCGGTTCCTTACTTCCCCCCCAATCGCATCGTTCCTTTTTTATTTTTGCCGCCATCCTGACTCAACTCTCCAACATAGCATTGTTGCGTTGAATAAATTTTACCGTCCCATCAGCACTCACTCCCATTCGACTGCCCTCCAAATTCATTCGCTGCTAGCATAACCCGTGGCTCCCTTCAAATCTTACTCGCTACATATCAATCTTGTCAGCCCATCCAACAAATGCCAAACCCTCTCCGCCTGCGTGTGTCCTGCCCCTCATCCGCTTCACGCCGCCGAATCTGCAAATAGAAGTCTCCAGCTCTCATCTTGCTCTTCCATCTGCTGCCAATCCGCCAGGTGCATGCATAACCCTTTACGCCTGCCGTCGAACTCCATACCCGCATGAACCTGCAACGCAATAACCAAAATCGATTTAATTTTTTGATATAAGTCAGGTGAATGATAGCGTAGGCATAAATCATTTTCTCTTCCTGTTTCATGACATTGAATGGATTGATCATAGGATTAAATCGTTTCGTTTTGCATGCTGTAGAGTTTAGCGTAGGACTAATTAAAACGATATCCATGCGTCATTTTTGATAGCATAGGTGTAGAATTCGATTTCATATTGTTTTTTTTATTTAGAATCTACGTTTCAATTTTCTCAGTTTTAGGTTTTACAAACAATTAAAAAAAAAAAAAAAACGATTTCCTTTTTTTAGTTACGTGTACTATGTTTTAGTTTTACATATATGATATGTTGTGTTAGATTTAAATTTTTTTTTTTTTTAGTTTTGATTTTATTCAAAAGGTAAGAAATTCATAAAAAAAATCTCTAGGGTTTTAGGTTAGGGTTTTGGCTTTCTTTAAATTTTGTATAGATTTAAATAGATTTTTTTATTTTTGTTTATAGAAAATTAAAAAAATATTTAAATAAAAAATATAATAAAATTTTCTTTCAAAGAATAGTTTTAGATATTTTCATTTAGTTTTAAAGTTTTGGTTTTTTGCCTAAAAAAAACATAAAAAGTTTTATCGTGGAAAGATTTTGCCAGTTGAAGTCTTAGCTTGGGAATCTTATCATGTTTCATTATCTTTTCTAAGGCTAAAAATGTTGATGTGAGATTAATGTTTATCTTTTATGGGATTTCGCATGCTTGAATATAATATCTGGTAAATGCGCAAATTTAAATGGTTGTATTTTTCAAAGTTCATTTCTTTTAAAATTGCCAGATCATCATTAAGAAACACTGTGATTTTACTCGATATCTTGCATTGTTCGAAGTTATTTGATGATAAATGATTGCTGTGCACATTTTACATTTCTGCAACATCTATTAAGTGATCGTTTTAGCATCAAACCCATAAGGCACTAGTCCATCAAATTAAACAAATCCATTTAGTGCTTTTCTCTTTCGTGTCTCCCAAACCAACTGGTTCATAGTTGGTCATCCTTTTCCTTTCAGGGTCTACCCCCCTTAGCCGCGGGAGACAGGCTTAAACGGAGAGATCGGGGATGAGAGTGACAGCCCCCGGTCTGAGCGTTGTCGTGACAATCTGTGCGACAACATTTTTTGGCGCAGTTGCCAGGGAAAGATTTTTTCTGTCCTTGGTCCTTCCCTTCCGAGCTTTACCGTGTTTCACTTCCTGTCCGGGTGGCGACTCCACCTCATATATTATCTTCAAGGGTGTATACTAGAAGGCATCCAAGTAGTCTGTGCAATCCTGCTCCTGATCCTGAAAGGGCCCTCAGAGTATGATTACACAAACTCTCTTCTCGTACACTTCTTGTTAATCTCGGACAAGAAGCCCTTTCTGATATCCATCTACTTTTTACTCGTCCAGTTGAGCACGACATCATGGACATCTTCTCCCCATGTAACTTTGCTAATATTCCAGGTTATCCCAATGATACTCCAAAACATGGAATGGATAAATTGCCTATCTTTCAGAGAGACAACGCAATCAGTGCCAATTCGCATCTGAAAGCTTTTAGTTCATGGTTGGGGAAATATGCAAGGTCTACTGATTTTAATCATGAAGATGTTAAAATGACCCTTTTTGTTCTAACTTTGGAGGGTGACGCTCTAGATTGGTTTACTGAAAAACCTCAAAATTCATTTGATTCCTTGCAATCAATTGTTAACGCCTTTAAAGAAAAGTATGGGGATAAACGAGAGGGATGACACCTTGTAAAAGCCATCAGCATAATTAAAAAGAGAGAAAACGAAACTGCTGAAGAATTTAATAAAAGGTTTAACGAAATCATTAAAGAATTACCTCAAGATTATAAACCTACTGACAAGTCTCTTCGAGACTTTTACATCGATGCCTTTAGTCCTGAGCCATCTTATGAGCTAAGGCGTGCCAAACTTAATGATTATAGGGATTGCCAAGCCTTAGCTAACGAACTTGAAAAGGACAAGGCAGCATCTGGAAAATCTGAGATCCCAGGTTTCGACAGAGCTGCTACCAAAGTAAAAGAACCTAAAGGAAAAGCAGTTCAAGAACCTGAAAGCGAACTTGTTTAAAATTGCTTCAAAAGATTGAAACCATGGAACTTAATCATACTAAGGAAATAGCCACTTTACAGAATAGGTTGGTCCAGATGGAAAGAACGCAAACACAAAATTTCCAGCTTCGAAATAATAATAATAGAAATAACAATTGGCAAAGGAAGGGCCAATCTAGTGAGCAGAGACCTCCTAATCCGCTAGCTAATTTGGTTGATAATGCTCCCTCTTACTGTCGGGTTTGTGATGCTCTTCATGAAGAGGCCACTTGTCCCATCGTTGGAAGAATTTTGGATAATGGAATGTTTGGAACAGGTGATCAAATAAATGTAGTAGGTAGCAAGTTTCCTTTGTCTATGAATGATTGGATGGAGGTCAAGGAAAAGAGTCGTGAAGTTATTAATCCTTCATCAGCTTTTAGTATAAATAACCTTGAAAATGAAAATGACATTTTGGCTAGGTTATATGGTGAAAAAACCTCTCCCGAGCAAATCCTGGAAATTGCTAGAGATAAGGGTTTGACCTATCAGAGAAGGGATAAAGATCAAAACGGGAATCAAATTCCCCCTCGAACTTTTTTCCCTGGTGAAAACTCTGGATTAGATGTCGGTTTGGGAAGTTGGTTTAACAATGCCAAAATCTGGGTTCCTGTCTCCGAGATTGCCAAAATCCCTTCCCAAAGAGACAAATTGCTAAAAGCTATCCAAGGTCCTCAAATAAATACTGTCTCAACAGAAAGACCTCGGGAAGTTGAAAACTAATCATGATGCGGCTCCCATATACTTCAAAGCTTAATGCTGATAACAAAGATCACCAGCCTTTCTTTATCACCTTTAGTTAATGGGTAAAATAAATTGAATAATTGCATGTTGGATTCTGGTGCATCAGCTTGTGTAATGACTAAAAGGGTCATGGAACAACTTAACTTAAGAGTTTCTAGACCTTACTATAACATATGTGCCATGGATTCTAAGAAAATTAAAGTGCATGGTTTAATCAAAGATTTGCAAGTTCATTTATCAGTGTACCCAGACATCATGATTGTCATGGATATTGTTGTTGTGGATGTGCCTGATGCCTGGGGTATGCTGTTATCCAGAAAGTGGACCTCTGATCTAGGAGGAAGCATTCAAATGAATTGGTCATATGCTATGATTCCTTCTCCTAGGGGTGATGGTTTTGTAAAACTAAATAGAGAGCCCGAAAGAAAATTTCATGTCGAGGATCCTAAAAAGCCTCACAACGAGATAATCGAAGAACAATCTGACATCGGGAACTATGCCATCATGTCTAATTTCATAATTCTTCCCGATGATAAGATTAAGGATCTCAAGGATAAATTTTGGTATATGTACTTCGATGGTGCAGCATCTAGGCATGGCAAAGGTGATGGAATAGTGCTTAAATCTCCCCTTGATCACAATTTCAAGTTTTCCTATCGATTAGAATTTGAAGCAACCAACAATGTCGCTGAATATGAGGCTATATTGTTGGGCCTTGAATTGGCAAAATCTTTGAAGATTAAGTTGCTTAGCATTAAGGGGGATTCTGATTTAGTTATCATGCAGCTTAAAAACAAATTTACATGCAAAAATCAAAGACTAAATAACTATCGAAATGTTGTGTGGGATACTATGGAGCACTTTGATGCCCTTGACCTCGAAGCAATTCCGAGAGAGGAAAATAGTTTGGTAGATGAACTTGTTGTAGCTGCTACTACCTTCCAGTTATCTGATGAGCTAATTAAAGATAAGATCAAAATGGAAGTAATATTTAGACCATCTGTTCCAGATAACTCAGAGCATTGGCAGGTTTTCAATGATGAAAAGCAAGTCATTCGTTTTCTTAACAGTTTGGATGAGTTTGAAGGTTTCCGGATAGATTCTAAGGAAGATGGATCTTTAAATCATGAGCATATCATAAATCCTACTCCGAAGAATGTAGTTGCCTTAGAGCAACATTTTGATCGGCATGATGCCATGAAGCTGAGAGAAGAAAATAAGATTGATCCAGGCGAATATCTCGAAATAAACATTGGTACCTCTGAAAACCTAAAAATTGTTAAAATCGGTAAAGGTACTAGTGTGGAGGAAAGGAAAAGGTTAACTGATTTACTTCGCGAATATAGAGATGTTTTAGCCTTTTCTTATGATGAATTAAAGGGTTATAGGGAAGATATCATGGAACATACTATCCCTTTAAAAGATGAAAATGCTAGACCCTTTCACCAGAAACTTAGGCAAATTAATCCTAAATTGGCCCCTTTAGTTCAAAAAGAGCTTGTGAAAATGCTTGCAGCAGGAATTATCGCTCAAACTAGGCATTCGACATGGTGTTCAAATTTGGTGATCGTTAGGAAAAAGAATGGTATGATAAGGCTTTGTGTCGATTTCCGAAACCTTAATCTAGCATGCAAGAAGGACAATTACCCTTTGCCAAACATGGAAAATTTGTTGCAAAGGGTAACCGGTTTTGGAATGATGTCGCTGCTAGATGGATTTTCCGGGTACAATCAGGTATGGGTTAAAAAGGAAGATCGACATAAAACCACATTCACCACACCATGGGGTACCTTTGAATATATCAGAATGTCGTTTGGATTAACAAACGCTGGGGCTACATTCCAAAGGGCAATGGATTATGCCTTCAAGGGATTAATCAGGAAATTTATTGAGATTTATCAAGATGATCTTACTATTTTCTCTAAAGATGGTATCAGTATTGTAAATCATCTTAGACAGGTTTTCGATAGATGTAGAGAATACGGGATTTCTTCGAATCCAGCTAAATCTGTTTTTGGGGTAACTGAAGGGAAATTACTGGATCATATTATTTCTAAGGATGGAATCAAGATCGATCCTGAAAGAATTGAAGCAATTCAAAAGATTCCCCTTCCTCATAATCTCAAAACCCTTCAATCTTTCCTTGGAAAGATAAATTTCATTAGAAGATTTATTCCAAATTTCGCAGAAATAGCTAAGCCTATTCAAAGCCTTCTAAAGAAAGATGCAAAATTTGTTTGGCAAGAAGACGGCAAAAGGGCTTTTCAAGAAATCAAATGTGCTATTGCAAGGGCTCCTGTCTTAGTTAGTCCCGATTACTCCAAGGATTTCATGATTTTTTCTTTCGCTTCCGAAGATACCATTGCTGGCATCCTGCTTCAAAAGAATAAAGATGGTCACGAGCAGCCCATTGCTTTCATGAGTAGAGCACTTCAAAATTATGAATTGAAGTACAATACCATGGAAAAGCAAGCTTATGCCTTGGTCAAGTCTCTAAAGCACTTCAAAACTTATGTGGGATATTCTAAAATCATTGCTTTCGTCCCACATTCTGCTGTTAAAGATATATTAACTCAAACTGATTGTTTAGGGACTCGTGCTAGGTGGGTTACTAAGATACAAGAATATGATTTAGAGATCAGACCCACTAAGCTAGTTAAAGGCCAAGGTTTGGCTCAGATGTTGACTGAAAGTAATGAAAAGACCCTTGGTTTGTTTTGTGTTAGCAATTTATCTTCACCTGAGTTGCAAAGATTAGCAGAGCATGAGTGGTATAAGGACATAGTTTATTACTTGATGAATCTTACCTGTCCTAAGCATTTAGTTGCTCATAAGAGAAGGGCTCTTAGATTAAAAGCCATTAAGTATTCCCTTATGACGGATGGCCTTGGATGGCGAAATCCTGAGGGCATAGTGCTTAGATGTGTTGATGATGTTGAGTCCAAGAAATTAATTTCTGAGTTTCATTCAGGATTTTGTGGTGGTCATTATGCTGCTAGAACTACTACCCACAAAATCCTGAGAGCTGGTTATTATTGGCCGTCAATTTTTTCTGATGTGCATAGGTTCGTTAGAAATTGTCAAACCTGTCAACTATTCACTGGGAAACAGAAGCTTGCTGCCCTGCCCCTACAACCTGTCATTGTAGAGGCACCTTTTCAGCATTGG
>APFE030516848.1:43262-82856 GCA_000404065.3 Pinus taeda | reverse complement strand
CATAAAAAGTTTTATCGTGGAAAGATTTTGCCAGTTGAAGTCTTAGCTTGGGAATCTTATCATGTTTCATTATCTTTTATGAGGCTAAAAATGTTGATGTGAGATTAATGTTTATCTTTTATGAGATTTCGCATGGTTGAATATAATATCTGGTAAATGTGCAAGTTTACATGGTTGTATTTTTCAAAGTTCATTTCTTTTAAAATTGCCAGATCATCATTAAGAAACACTGTGATTTTACTCAATATCTTGCATTGTTCGAAGTTATTTGATGATAAATGATTGTTGTGCACAGTTTACATTTCTGCAACATCTATTAAGTGATCGTTTTAGCATCAAACCCATAAGGCACTGGTCCATCAAATTAAACAAATCCATTTAGTGCTTTTCTCTTTCGTGTCTCCCAAACCAACTGGTTCACAGTTGGTCGTCCTTTTCCTTTCAGGGTCTACCCCCCTTAGCCGCGGGAGACAGGCATAAACGGAGAGATCGGGGATCAGAGTGATAGCCCTCGGTCTGAGCGTTGTCGTGACACTTTGTGCGACAACAAGTTACACGCTTGTTTACTACTATTGTTAATGTTATACAAAATCATTTTCTTCACATATTCATATAGGATCATTGTTTCTCTAGTATGGTCACTTTCTTATTTAATAGGGCTATGGTTATATGGATTTTTGTCTAGATATTCATTACAACCAAGGTCTATGGAGATTTTCCCTTAAGATAACATTCACCTTCAGATCAAGTGTAAGTGTTAGGTCTGTAGTGATTCTTGAAATAGTCCTAGAGTGTGTCCTAATCCAACGTAACAATCCAGATAAGACCCTAATGGTGATACACAAAAAGAAAGCGAATGAAGAAAGCTACCCTACCACGGTCCTTAAATTTGATTCTTCAGATTGATCCATCTAGATCTTGATATGAGGATGTATTGTACCATATTCTTGCCACAAACCTAACCTAAAGGTATGCCTTGTCATTTGGCAACTAAGTATTGTAGTTTTCTTATCATGGATACTTCTGGGCATGAATTAATGGGGGATTCGGCGGAAAGAGTGGGCTAGGTTTGTGCTCTTGTCCCCTAGACCTCTTGTGGATGTTAACCTTGGACCCTAGTCCCGCGGGATCTATTTTACTGACCTTTGAGATTTAGGAATGGTATTACATGGGAAACCCTAATTTTGGTTGCATGGTCCCGCTCCCTCATCAACATATATCACTCCCCTTCTGCTCATTATAACCCCATTCATCATTTCTCCCCCGTGGGTCCACATAGGGTTATTCTTCCCCCTCCCCTTGCCCACGCCTTGGGTCAGGCCTAGAATGATGCCCCAGAGGTTGATGCAGTTGAAAAGAAAATTAAAAGCATAATTGACCACATTCAACAAGGAAATGTACCACAAAATTCAAAATATGGCAGGGACAAACACATTTAGCACGTGGGAAAAAGCCAATGCAAGAGCTCTACCCCATCATCATGGCCATCACCCTAGTTCCTATAGGCCCTAGATGAGCCCCTTTTATCATTCAGGAACCCATGATTGTCCCAACCCCTGTTAAGAAATGAATCCCCTACCTAAGGGGGTATCCACTGCTATACCTTACACATCATGCGTTTATCCCTTGAGCCCCGAGCAATTAATTAAAGAAAAATCATAAAAGGCAAAAGGCATATAAAGAATGGCGAAAAAATCAAAGTCGAGGCAACTCATGCACCATGATTTCTCCCTCATATACAGTATATACCCAAGTGTGGGCTTCCCTTTTATTAGCTACCATTGTACCCAAGCATGTGGCCCAGGGTTGCCCCTTTCATTCCTTACTCCATTCATCTCTTTATCACATCCCACCACCCTTTGAAGGATGTACCTTGGACATACTATCCCCTTTAAAAGTAGAAACCACCTAATAGGATACTTGGTTAACCCCATTTGGAGCTTAGAGACATTAGCACATGCCAAAGCCCATTATGGAAAGGCATGCCATTATGAAGTTCCCACATGTTTTCTATGGTTTGTAAGCTCTTTAACTCGACTTCCTTTGATAAATTGTTGTACTGGAAAGCTAGGGGACACATTGGATCTTATGCAGGATTGCAGATGGTCTCCATTTTGGGTTTGGTCTCCCTATATGGGGTCCTAACCCTACAAAGGGCTACATTGGCACATATAAGGTGTGTGTTGAGAGCCATGGGTCTCCACATCAGTAGAAAACACTCCATGGATCCCTAGAGATGTTCAGAGATTGCTCAAGATTCACCTATTAGATGAGGAAGATGCACTTGGCTCACCATGCCCAGCTAGTTCCACAATTGCACCATGCACTTGCCAAATGACCCAGGTCTTGTATGCTGATGTGGCATCACTTACACCATCATCTGAGCCCCTTACAGATGGCTTACAGGCATCTTCGACCTACTTGGAGATGCATGAGGTTACTTGTGCGCCCTCACACCCATTGGGAGAACCACAAGTTTATTATTTGGAGAACAAGGGACCAACCCCTTGTCCACTACTTTTGGGAGTCCTATGCATCATTATGGCACTTATGGACTCCATCAAGCTTCTTAAAAGGCCCAACTGTGAAAATTAGGTGCCCCAAATCCCTACATCGGCAATAGATTAAATTTCTCCTACTTGTTAATTTCTTAATCAAATTATTTATAGTGTTACACAATGTACATCGAAATAAAATCTACTGCAACCTTCACAACATAAAATACTACGGAAACAAAATACTACACAGGAGAGAAATAAACACACACACAATTACACCATTGCTTTTGGACAAACGTCCTCGGAAAAACCCAATGTGGGAAAATCGGTGTAGTAGCTGAGGGTTTGATTACTATTCAATAGTAATCTGAGTACAAATCATTGGATTCCCAAATTGGCTACCCGATACAGAGAATAAATTGGCAAAGAGGTAGTGAGAAAAATATCTCACACTGTCACTGGCGATTGGACACCGATTCGGGCTCTGGATGAACTACTCTATGCTATCTTTGCGTGGGCTCACACAGTCACTGCGTCACAACTCAAAGGACTACATCACCCTCTCATTCTGATCTTTTGCTGACTGGAAACTCTACTCTCTAGCCTTCCAAACTCACACCCCGACTTTTGGCACTAGATCTCGACTGCTCCCCAACAAAATTGTGGACTCCCTCTAAAGCCCTACGCTGCCTCTCTAGACCTCTTGATGCCTTCTCTGTCTTGCACTCACCGGAACTGGAAAATCCCCTCTAGTCTACTATCCCTACCCCTCAGTGCAAGAAGATCACTCAATCTCTCTCTGGCAACTCAGCATTGCTACTCTTGAGAATTTGATCTCTAGATATCACTATCTTAGTGTGGTCTCCAAGTGCCCATCAAGCTCCTTCTTATAATCTCTCGTTGGAACACCAACGGCCAAGATTAAAACATAAACAAGGGATAAGATTAACTGGGAGTTGATCCTCGTCTTTATCTAGATGATTCACACTAGATTTAATTAATACCCTTTAATTAATCACATTTCCTAAGTTTAGACTTAGGAATACATTAAAAATGATTAATTATTTTAATTAAACCATCTCTAGGTGGAATTTTCCCAAACAACTGTTGGATATTGGAGAATGCATGTGTCTTAGCCTCTCTGCAAAATCTCGAGGCTAGAGCACATTCGATGCTACAGAAATCAACACTCACTCTTAGCGAGGAATGTGCTCTAATGTTGCAACCCACTGAAGCATCACTTTGTCTCTACATCATCTCCTGCTGCACTGTTGATGTCTGGCTCTGTTGCCCATCAACTATTGAGGAACTTTGATTTCTGCATCTGTGTTGCTGCTGGCCCTACTGAACTGCTGCCAACACTGTATTTGCACGACAACTCCCTCTCTCTCTGCTACTGCTGCAACTCCAGTAACTGCAACGGAAAAGCATCCAAAATACTGAACCAACTGTGGTCAGTATGATGCATCTGTCACTCGAGTCCTGGCTGCTGCTAGACCCTGCACTATCACTAAAGCCTCTGCGCTATGACAACTGCATTGCTTCCAACACTGCTCTGTGTTGCCCAATATTTGACCTGCTACTAGCTACTGCATCTGTCACTGTAGCACCTGACTGCACCAACTGCCACCAATCCATCCTGCTACTGCATACTATGGACTCCCGTAGCAAGGTATCGATTCATGAGGTGGACCTCCTCAAGAATCCTACCCATCCTGTAGCTCTCTCGAGCTACAACTCCAAATCAACCCACCTCACCCCTGGAGATAGCTTGGTGATCATGGCAAACGCTTCCTCTAATCTGGAGGACAGCCTGTCCATCTCTGTGGATGCAGCCTGCTAATCTTGCTTCTCCTCCTTGTCCTTCTTTCTGAGAGGACAATGAGTGTTGTAGTGGCCAAGCTCACCACACCTGAAGCACTTGATCTTGGAAATGTCCTTCTTCCTCCCACACTGCTCATGCTGCCCCTTTGATGTGAGGGCCGCATCTTCTTCCTCCTTTAATTGCTTCGTCCCACTACTGCTGTTGCCACCACTGATGGTGCTCTTCACCAAATCTTGCCTCATCTCCTCCTGCTGCAGATCAGCCCACATATGTCCCCAATCTGGCAATTTTTCTCTGCCTAGGAAACTCCAGACGAAAACTTGCCATTCTTCAAAAACGTTGTTCAAAGCTAATCGTACAAACTCTGTAGGCTGGGGTGTTGATCCTATTGAAGCCAGCTAATCCCAAACATCCTAAATCCTAGTAAGGAAGGGGTCTATACGCTCCCCTTTCTGCATCCTCGTGCATCTAAGCTTCTCCTCAAGATACATCTTTCACTGTTCGAAAGACCCTTCGTACAGCGTAGCTAGTGCCTCCCACATATGTGAGCAATATCTTTGCCAGCTATGTGAGATACCACATGATCTCGAACTGCATCAAGAATCAACCTCTTAGCTTTCGCCATCTCCTTCTTGTATTTCTTAATCGAATCTGCATCGGGGGGTACAGCTACCACACTATCAATGTAAGTCTTGAGATCATGTTCATCTAGAAGACAGGAAATTCTAGCCTTCCAGATCACATAGTTGGAGGCTCCCTCCAATCAATATTGATCTCTCAACCAAACTAATGTTATTTCTCAGAAAAAGTCGAACTCCTCCTCTTCTCCTTTGCGCAGCTGCTACCCAGCTATTCGCACTCCCTTCTGGAGTAAGAAACTCTGCACACAATTGTTGTTGCTTTGCTAGGAAAATTCAAACTTCTTGGCTAGAAGTCCCCTGAGGAAAGAATTCCCTCAGTGTGTGCTCTTCCTTCCTCCTAACACTATTTGCACTAGCAAACTGCTGCAAAATTTGCATCCCAGCAGAAGATTTGCTCCGCAAGGAAACTGCTGCTACTCCCTCTACCTCTGGTACTCTTCAATCTGGAAAATTTTATTCAATGTCGACCCACTCAAAGAAGCAAAATTTCCATGAAAAATTGTCCCTTCTGACCAACGATATATGTTGCCCCTATGGTTTCGAATTGTTGCCTACGCAAAAATTCGAACCTCCTTCTCCCTTTCCGCTCTGAGCACTCCGACTTACGTACTATGCTCTGATACCATGTGAAAATTCGGTGACCCGAACCCCTACTACAGCAACTGATTAAATTTCTCCTACTTGTTAATTTATGAATCAAGTTATTTATAGTGTTATGCAGTAAACATCGAAATAAAATCTACTGCAACCTTCACAACATAAAATATTGCGAAAACAATATACTGCACAGGAGAGAAATAAACACACAATTACACCATTGTTTTTGGATAAACATCCCTGGAAAACCCCAATGTCGGAAAACCGGTCCAGCAGCTGAGGTTTAGTTTTTATGCAGTAGTAATCTGAGTACAAATCATTGGATGCCCAAATAGGCTATCCAATACAGAGAATAAACTAGCAAAGAGGTAGTGAGAAAATTATCTCACACTGTCGCTAGCGATCCAACACTGATCCAGGCTCTGGTGAGCTGCTCTAATCTATCTCTGCGTGGACTCACGCAATCAATACATCACAGCTCAAGGGACTACATCACCCTCTCCTTCTAGTCTTCTTCCCACTGGAAAATTGACTCTCGGCCTTCCAAACTCACACCCCGACTTTTGGCACTGCATCTCGACTACTCCCCAGCAAAATTGTGGACTCCCTCTGAAGCACTACATTGCCTCTGCATGGCACTACGCTGCCTCTCTGGACCTCTCGATGCCCTTTCCCCCTTGCACTCACCCGGACTGGACAATCCCCTCCGGTCTACTATCCCTGCCCCTCACTGCAAGAAGATCACTCGATCTCTCTCTGGCAACTCGGCGCTGTTACTCTTGAGAATTTGATCTCTAGATCTCACTATCTGAGTGTGTTCTCTAAGTGCCCATCAAGCTCCTTCTTATAATCTCTCGTTGGAGCACCAACGGCCAAGATTAAAACATAATCAAGGGCTAAAATTAACTGGGAGTTGATCCTCGTATTTATCTAGAAGATTCACACCAGATTTAATTAATACCCTTTAATTAATCACATTTCCTAAGTTTAGACTTAGGAATACATTAAAAATGATTAATTATTTTAGTTAAACCATCTCTAGGTGGTATTTTCCCTAACGATTTCTGTGTCTTGGAGAATGCATGTGTCTTAGCCTCTCTACAAAATCTCGAGGCTAGAGCACATCTGATGCTATATAAATCAACACCAATGACATGTATTGTTGATCATTCGACCTCTTGAAAGGCTTATTATTTTGTTTATGAGCTAGTTTGGTGGGCTTGTCACCAAAAGTTAGTTATTTTGTAGATTATTTTATTCTAGAGGCTAATGTAGGCCTAATTAGTTAAATTGAACTCATTATGAGTGTATAAATACAAGTGATGTGAGTTCATTTGAGCATCATCACTTGGATTGGACTTGTATCTCTCTTGAGAATTTCGCTATCGTTCTTGGAGGATGAATTTTGGAGCATGGAATGAATTTTGATGTTTGGATTATTTTCTCTTGTCTTGGAGCTTCTTGACTAACAAATTCTTGATGGTTGGATATAGTCTCAATACATATAAGTGCAATTTAATGCTATTTTCCTTTCTATTTTTTTCACCTACATTGCTGCTGGGATTTCGCTATATTAGGGTTAATTTACTGCATCCATTTATGTGAAGTTATGGAAATTCGGCTTTTAGATAGTGATGCTTCATGTATGGGCCATGCATTATGAATGAATGTTCTTGGAGATGCTTCTTCATTTAAATTCATGTTGATAAGACGTCAATTTCACAAAACGAAGTATAAAGTTCTTGAAGCTGCTTTTGGTGTTGCCCTAATGCTATGCGAAGTTGTCTTTGAGGCTTCCTCAACATAGAAAATTCAATGTCCATAATAACAATTACTCTTGAATCCAAATCTCCCCAAATGATTAGGTACTAGTCCACCATAAGGTGATCAACTTAAACCTATTTTTCTTCTCCCCTCTCCTCTTCTCTAGGTCTAGTCCTCTAAGTCACCTAGGGCATCAATTATCTCAAAATATAGCCATCCAAATACTTCGATTTTTGGTCCACAACTGCGTTGGTCTGTCCTCAAGAAGCCCTCCAAATTTCATGAGATTCCAACAATGGGATGTTGCGATATCGCAAGTCCTAGCTCGAAGACCAATTCTTGCCCTTGGCTTCCCTTAGGCTAGAAACCTCACTAGGATCCTTGCATTGCCTTTCATTGAAAATTCATTCCTTGATCCCTTTCCCCTTCCTAATTAGGTCAAGCACATCATTGGTTGCTAAATCCCATCCCCTTGACCTAACCTCGGGTTCACTTGGTCTCGTGTGGTCCCATGCACTATCAAGGTTAATTCTTCAGAGATCACCTAGAACCCAAGTTTCCACAAGAGTTCCAAGGCTTAGGGATCTCCTTTATAAGACACATACTCAAAACCTAACCCTTGAAATTCTCTTTGAGCCCTTCCTTGAGAGCCTTCCATCTTGTCTTCCAAGACAAGCAAGCCACATATTTGAGCCTCTCTCGTGAATAGGCTTCCAAGATCACCCCTTGCCCTATCATTAGTCCATTCATTTCGTGATCCTTATCATAACGGGTCTCCTCCCATCGTTGAAAGTCCGTAAAGAGTATGGACCCTTAGTCAAGGTGACAGTGGGCTATCGCTCCAGTGTTGCCCTTAGCCTAGTAGTAGCCCTTCAAAGATCCCCTTTTAGGACCCCTGCTAGTTTGAGTGGTAACAGCTCCAACCCAGCAAATTCTCTTGAGTTTCACCTGCACAAATGAAATTTACCAATATGCAAAACCCCAACTGCAAAACAAGGGTTAGAAAAAAAAATTATTTTACAAAATTTATTTACAAATATACAAAATATACAATGCCTCAAAGGAATATTTGGAGAATAATTTTTTTTATGAAATTTTACAATGGCTAGATGTATTTCGAAAGATAGCTATTAAACAACAACCTTAGCGAAGTAAGAAAATCACAAAATATTCAAAGTCCAAACAAGGTCAGCCTGTGCCCACAGTCAGTGAACTTGGAACCCAAGGGTTGGGGAACCTGCAAACTCTATATGTATTTCTTAAGAAAAATCGTTAGATCATACAATGAATCGGATCACCTAAGATAAGCCCAAAAACTACCAATAGAATGTTCCTATCATCTACAAATGAAATAACCATTCATATGATAATGAAGCACAATATAGGAAAGTACATACCTAGCACATACCACAGATCAATGAGACAAAGACACCGCGAATTGTACCCCAAAGCCTTTTATTATGAGATTCAAATGTTCCTAGCAGAACAATGGCTTCACATCAACGTTTACAAAATTACATCAAACCAAAGATAGAGAATAGAAGCAAAATGTCTTCTATTTATAGAGAAATCCCTCCAAGTAGAAAATAACGGCTAATTGGCTTGATCCCCGTCAAAATAATCTCAATTGTTGATAAATCTTTGATCAACTTTTAATCTTTTCCATCGAAAATACTTATTTTTGAGGAATTTTTGAATTTCTCATTAAAACCATTTTTTATCAATTTAAAAATAATTATTTTGAACTAATTTCCTAAAAATATTGACTTTGATTTAATCACCAAGGTCCAAGGGTCCAATTTTTCTTGAAATTTCCAATATTCCCTTGCTGGGGAACCTCCAAAAATTAACTTCTTTTAGACCCACGAATTTTTCCACTTGGAGAAATTAATTTCTCTAACATTTTAATTTTGACTTTAAATTAATTAATTTTCTGGCTTAGGATTTAATTTTATTTTTGCCTAAAAAAATAATTAATTGACTCATGACAGGGTTAATTATTTTTCCACCCTCAAATACTTTAGCCATGGTGTCTGATTGCAAGGGACCATGCACTAGAATATATTTTTTACATCAAATAATTACAATTTCAACCCTCAAAGGGGGAATACCCATTCGATATAGACCCTCAAAATAATTACCCAATGCTCTAGCACAATACGATCTAGTAGCATAGTTTTAAAAACCAAAACTGGTGACCGAACTAGTCCACCTAATAAACTGGGTTTCAAACCAGGATTGGTCAAGTCTAAATGATCCCGTTTTTTAAAAAATACATTAAATAATTATTTTTTAATGAAAAAACTATTTTTAAGACTTAAACCCATGATTCCAAACGAATAGACACAAAATATGCAAAGTTTGCTCATATATATAGTATATACCATGTAAAGGTGAATATATCAAAATGGCACCAAGTGCAATTTATATCAACAACAAAATATATAATCAATGGGGCTCTAAATGGCCTCTAGAGTGCAAAAACAAAGCCTACAAACAATGGGACCAATGTCCTACTACAAGTCTACATATATGATAATAGTGATCAACATTATCGCTTGAAACTTCTCGTGAGTCATCATGATCAAACTCAGTTGGTTGAGTCTTGACTCCCAAACTTTGCAACTGCTTGAGTCACAAACTTCTCTATTGGTTCAGTGACTTGAATCTCAAACTTCTAAAGGTATTCTGCCCTAATATGCCCTATTACTTCATTTGGTGCTCCACATGGCTTTACATGGCCTCCTATCCCAGCCAAGTGTTACTTGAACTTGTTAATACCCCCTCCTTCAATAGGTTTTTGGCAATATTTGCAAATCATTTTTTCATCAATCATATCACAATGAGCCCATGCAGTATCCTTGGCTTTTGGAGGCATGATGACAACTACTTAACTCAAACTCTCTATCGTTCCACTACTCCAGCAAAAACTCAACACTCTCCAAGCTCCCAATCAAACTCACAAAAACTCCAAATGAGATGTGTGAGGCAAATGAGGGGAGTGAGCTCCTTTTAAAGGCTTGGAGAGGATGTTTTTGGAGGGAAAAAAAAAACCCTTATTTTCCCTCCAAAACACCCTAGAAGCTTCCTAAATTGCACTGCATGGGTCCTCCACGGCCTTGGCAACTAACTGACCGGTTTAGGACGGAATCATCCAGTTTGACCATAAACCTGCCGGTTTAACCATAAAACACACTAGTTCCGTCCTAAACTGGTCGGTTAGCACCGTTTTTGTGGTTTTTGGGCGAAGTGAGGGGTCGAACCCGTTTTTCTGTCGATTTGACTCGATCGGCTAATGAACCAGCCGGTTTAACCATAAATCAGCCAGTTAGCACCAGGTTTTGTGGTTTTTGGGCGAAGTGAGGGGTCGAACCCATTTTTCTGTCGATTTGACTCGATCGGTTAATGAACCAGCCAGTTTAACCATAAACCGGCCGGTTAGCACCGGTTTTTGTGGTTTTTGGGCAAAGTGAGGGGTCGAACCTGTTTTTTCTGCCGGTTTGACCCGATCGGCTAATGAACCAGCTGATTTGACCAGTTACCGATTCAAACGACCGGTTTTTAAAACACTGGACTAGTAGACCAAGTGATTTGCAATAAAATAATTTAGCCAATCAGCTCAAATTATTCCAAAATCACTTTTACAGTAGACTCTACTAAAACACTAGGACTCACCTAAGACTTCAACAATAAATTCCATCTTGTCTTTGAGGTTGAGGTTGAGGCTGTAGGGAAAAATTTTTCCTATCATCCGTGTTTAGAAACACAGATAATTAGTGAGACGAAAAACCTCCTAAGATGAAATTTGTCGCCAAATCATTGACTTACCTAGGTCATTACATAATTAAATGGTCATACTAGCATCATTTACATTATAAATTTGCAGTATGGGTTTACAATGACATTACAGACCGTTGATTGATGATTATGAACTTTTGCAAAAAGTTCTTCAAGCTTCTGGATCCTGCTTCCTTGGAATGTTGAAAAAATGGGTGCAACAACCCCCTTAAAGGTGGGGAAGTTCATCACCGACTAGGGGTTGGGACATGCAAGGGATTTTTTTAATGATGTAATAGGGCAACATTGGCCCTAGGAACCGGGTGATGGCCATATTGATAAGAAGGTAGAGCTCATGCTTGCCTTTTTACCCGTGTACTAATATAAATGTTCTGGCCATCTTTTGCATTTTATAATTTTCTTTCTTTTGTTTCTTGCTTGTGGCCATGATATGCTTTTATCTTTCCTTTAGCTACATCAATTTCCAAGGCAACATTTCCAAACCCAACCCATATATGTGGACAAGGGGAGGGGTTGTGCCAATGCCCTATGGACCCAAAGAAGGGAGATGGTGAATGGGATTCGTAATGTGCAGAGGGAAGTGATAAATATGGAATGGGAAAATAGGACCACGCTATCAAAATCGTGGTTTCCCGAGTAGTGCCCTTCCTAAAGCCATGGGCCAATAGGGGAGGTCCCACTGGACTAGGATTGAAGATTAACCCCCCATTTAAGATGAGAGAACAAAACCACGGTCAAAAACCTTCCTTCTTTCAAGTTACCCAACAATCAATTCCAAATTCCCACATGAAAAACAAGCATAAGCACCCGATTGCACAATGAATAACGTACCCTTTGGGTCAGATTGCCCACCTTCTAACATGTGCTCTTGAAAACTGGGTGAGGAAACATATGACTAATGCAAGTGGCAGAGATAAAGTGGCACATCGCATTGGCTGCAAGGTAACTATCAAGGGTTGTTGGCTTTTGGCTGGAAGAAGATGAATAGGGGAAAATGTCTCCTAGGGGTACCCACTTTTTGGTGACTAACAAGCTAGATTCAGAATCTGAGAAGTTAAGTGCTCAAGGGTATTCACACTAATAATTCAGCCAAGCGAGTAGCCAAGAGGAGGAGTCCATGTTTCAGGTAGTTTTCAAAGGCTCCCAAGCAGTAAGCACCATTGTGACTCACTCTATCTCTTAGAAAACAATCACGGGAAACTCAACCAAGATTCAGGGAAAGTTCTCTCAATCCAGGAACCTAATCTCACTCCAAAGGGTGTTTTCTCAAGCCCCAAGGCAGACACCGAGTGAATTAGTATTTCCCTGAGCTTTCTTGGTCAAATTATCACCAATACATAGACAGGGCCCCACCAGAATGCAGGGAACAATGTTCCAACCTCACCATAAAGGTTTTCTAGCGCGCCCTCCTAAATGCTTTCGCTCCTACACATATCCTTCGATTTGCAACCACTCTGCTTTCTCATATGACGACCCAACTTCCCCTTTAGTCACTTCCTAAGGAAAAAATAGAAACGATAGTAGGCACTCCTTGACCAATCGCTCCTCACCAAGAATTGTTCAACCTGTAATGTTCGTTCTCCAGCAACTCCCTCCCTTTCCCACTTTCCTCTTCCCACTATCTTCACATCCCTTCTCACTTGTCCCTCTCTTGCGTGTTCACTTTCTCAACACATCTGACGAGAACAAAGATAGCATAGGCCTAAGCTAGCACTCAGTGACTTATGTACCTCATGATTTTGTTGAATTTGTAACTATGGTTGGTCTTCATAATGTACATTTGCTCATTTGATGTAATTGTATTTATCATTGTAAAGAATATTTATAAATGCATGAGTCAAAGGAGAATTTATTTTAATTCAAGGTCCCATTGTGACTGTTTAAAGATGAAAATTTGAATTTTTGAAATGTAAATTTTGGCTCCAAAAGTGACAAGTCAGCTTCCCTCCAAGTGGCTACCAAAATCGAGGTTTCCCAAGTTGTGCTCTTCCTGAAGCTATAAACAAATAGGGGAGTTCCACAAGACCGTAAATTGAGGATTAGCCCCCCATTTGAGGTGAGGGAGCAAAACTACATTCAAAACCTTTCCTTCTTCCAAATCACCCAATAATCCACGCCCAAAGTGTCCAAGGAAAAAAAACCATAAGCACCCAATTGCACAATGAAAAACATACCTTTAGGATTGGACTGCCCACATTCAAACATATGCACTCGACAGATGGGAAAGGGGGCATATGACTATCTCAGGGAGCGGAGGTGAAATGGCACAATATATTGGCTACACTAGTGGCTATCGAGGGTTGTTGGCTGTCGGCTGAAGACAAATCTAGGAGAAAAAATCCATGGGGTCACCCACTTTTGGTGGGTAAAATCTGGCTCCAACTGGGACATGAGCTCACTGTAGAGTACATGAACCATGTACTCAAACGGGAGGTCATGAGAACACCAGCAACCCTCTGAGACCATAGACATGTATCCTACACATCACAGACAATGTTGGAAGCATTTGTCCTAGGTGTTCTTTTATCGCCCATGTTTTCATCAAATAATAAAACCTTAAAACTAAACGTAAATCTATTTTATGATACACATTTAATCTAAATACACCTATTTTAGCTTGAGAACATGATATGATGATATTAGGCTATGCAATGCATCCTACTCTAACATGCACGCTACACTATGCAAATGCTAAGTATAATCATATAGCCAATGTAACCAGGATATCATCAGATCAAGACCATATTTCCTATCCCTATGATCAATTATGATATACATTTGAAAGAAAACATGAAAATCATGACACTCATATGGAAGCTCACAAGGGTGGGAGGTGGGAAAATAAAGCAACCATAAATCATGTAAAGGAACAACAGACAAAGGAGGGGAACATGAGTCAGGCTAGCACCATTGGGTCTTTCCTTTAATCAAGAATATGGAGAAATCAATGATCAAACCCCATAACTTCTTCTTAAAGGTTCTTTTATTCATGAAGTTCCCTTTTATATCCTCATGCTCTGGCCGAGAAGGATGGGAGGGAAAATAAGGCAAACAAAGGAAATTACAATTTACACCAATCAAGTTGCCTATTGCAAGGATCATTGCTCAAAAGTGATCAATGTTTCTTGATGACATGGAATACAAGGCAAATCAAGATCCTTATCAGGTTCATCATCAACATAATAAATGGGGTCTTTGTCAAAGCGGTATCTAATACTCTCCCATTTCCCTTCTACAACATGCACGTATTCTTCAATGTCAATTCTCAAAGGAGCCATAAGATCACGTTGCTCTTCAAGGGGCTCAAAAGGCATATCATTAAGAATAATATACTTGATAGAAACAGGGGTAGCCTTAACTTCACTTTCCACAAATTCCCCTTCTTCATCGGTGTCATAGATAGGATCTTTGTCGAAATGATGGCCTGTGATCTCCCACTTCCCTTCTTCAATATGCAAGAAATCACTAATGTCCAAGGGGTTAATGAGGTCATCTTTCTCAAGGTCTTTGATATGTACAATGTCAGAGATAATGTCCTTGAAAAAGTTGGGGCTATCTTCAATTTTACTTTCTAAAGAACCTTCTTCATCAAACTCCTTATCTTGCTTCCATTCAAGATCTCCCTTAATGTCTTCATCGATGATCTAGAAAGGGATCCTCTTCTTCCTCATGATCCTCCTTATGTTCAATGAAGGCTTCCTTTTGAAAATCAATATCTAATGTTGGGCAAGCCTAGTCCTTAGTTCAATAAAAAGTTATCCAAGAATGCTTCAATTGATGAAATACTCCTAGGCTTGCAATTATACAACCATGAGTCATGACCTTGAAGGAACCTTATGAACAACATTATGAGCACATCATGATGAACCACATCAGCTTTTGTGGTATATGTAGCAAATCTTGCCACATGATCAATCGCGGAAGATGGATCACCATCAAACTTGGGCACCTCGAGTATTGTGTGTAAGGGGACGCAGTTCAGGTACCCAGGAATGCTAAGGATGTCGAAGGCAGGGATTTGATCAAAATAATACATCCTATTAGGTTACACATATCAATCATGTAAGAGTCGCCAGGGTGAATTTAAAGATGCCTTAAGAGATGCTTGCTTCGCCCTACATGATTCGAATTGGATCCATGAAAAATAATCAAAAGCACCATGACTGTATCAAAACAGGACATATTTCGAATTTGTGAGCACAGAGCGATCAGGGAGACCTCTGGACAGTGGTAGTTTGCAACCAGCAAGGAACGACGAGGACCTCGGTCAAAGCGCGCTGACCGAGGCCCATAGAGACCGCGCATGAGGCAAAACTGGCCATTGGGAAGCCCGCATCGGGAAACAGAGGGCATTTCTAATGCACGATTAGCTCTAATCGCGCATCGCTGGGCAAAACCCCTTGAGAAGGAAAGGCCCCAAAGCACTCAGTCGCATGGAAGCCGGGAAACCGTGGGGAAAGCGCTAAGGCGAAAGGCAGGACCCGTGCTGCAAAATCGGTAATATATCGGGGGCACCCTTGGACGATAAGCGGATTTGGAGAAAAACGAGTGATTCCATTCATCGGCCAACGCGTGGCAGGAAGATGAGAGAGAAAACCACCACTCATCGCATGCTAACAGTTGAGCAAGTCAACCACACGAAATGAGCGAATGTCGTATGATCTGGGGGCTCCAGATCTAACGGCGGAGATCGCGCCCGATGGAGGAACCAGATTTGACAGGGGATTAAGCCACGGCATAAAGGATTCTGAAGTTCGATTTGACCGCTGAGATGGCAAATGACTCATTCCACAGTGTAACTAAAAAACCGAACCGATGAGGAAGAGCTAGCGTAGTTCGCGAGAGGACAAGTGGCCACTCCCTGTGAGCCGATTGATGATGATGCAGAGATAGGGAATTCCAAGTGAACAACAGCAGGTGATCCGACAAAGGCGGAAGGGGAATTGAACAGTCGTGAGACAAATTGGCTTTAAGCCATGAATAGACAGAACAGAAGACACGAAGAAAAGAAGAAAAGAAGAGAACAAAGACAGAGAAAAGAAGAGACAGTGAAGCAAGAAGCAGAAAGACCGAGAGCCGAGCTGACATCGGGCAGCATCGAGCAGATAGAAGCTTGAGAGGTTCAAGCAATCCCTGAGAGGATCTGTTGGGAATTGAGCACCACATTAGGCTCCTCCCATTAAAGACCAGAGAGGTCAAGACTTGGAAAGGAAAAGAGTTTGTGCACTCTAGTGGCTTGGGGAATCCAAGAACCACCCTGCCAAGCATCATTTCTGTTTCAAAAGATTCAAATCAAGCTCCTCATTGTAAATCTCTACTTTAAAGACACAATAAAAGAAGGCCACCACTGAAAGCTGGATCGGAGACATAGCCTTGGAGGATAGGGTGAACTCCTTATTAATTGTTGTGTTCTTGTATTTGTTTACTGTCTTTTTCTTACTGTTTTCCAGTTTCCAGTGTCTATGTATTTTGCAATCTGATTGATCCGTTGCCTAAAATAACATAGACACACACCATCACCTGAGTCTGTAATACCTTCATTCATTAATCATTTAACTGAGGTCACTCAAGTGATTTTCAGATCAAGTGGTATCAGGGCTTTAGGCTGTTAAGGTTAGACAAGCTTGTGTTGGTTTAGCTGTTGAATGCTAACTAGATCAAAGTTCAAATTATGAGAAGGAGAGTTGGTCGAAACTAATCCTGAAATTGGGAGAGTCTATCCTCAAAAGACAATGTCAGAGGAAGGTTCTATGGGACCAGACCCTCAATTCATAGAAAGTTTCCTAGCCATAAAGTCCATGGTAGAAGAAATGTATAGGGACTTTAGAAAACATAAGGATGAAGATTCATCAAGTTCTAAATAAGACAAAGGAGAAGATGAGTCTCACTTCCATGACCACTCAAAAGGAAAAGGGAAAGAGGAAAGCTTCCTCACACCTCCTGATAGCCCTAAAAAGAAAGCATCTTTGATCAAACTAAATGTTAAGTTTGATTTACCTATATATGATGGAGAGTTAAATGCAGAAAAGTTGGACAATTGGATAAGACAAATTGATATTTATTGCAGAGTACAGAATATCGAATCAGACAAGAGAAAGATTCAGCTGGCAAGCCTACGCCTTGGAGGCACTGCCTTGGTTTGGTGGGAAGGCAGAACCCAAGCTGACATGAAAAGACATGGTAAGACTATCTCTGTCTGGAGTGAATTTGTTTCAGCAATCAAAAAACAGTTCTATCCATTGGCCTACATGCAACAAGCCATGATGAGTTGGCAGACTCTTCGACAATTGAAAGGGCAAAGTGTGCAAGTGTACACTCAAGAATTTAGAAAGAGAGCATTGATTCTAGGAATCTCGTTAGACTCACCAGAGACTCTGTTGAAGTACATTGGTGGTCTACACAGCTACATGAGGCATACCATCCTCGTGTTTAATCCCACTAGTATAGATGAGGTATCTGTACAAGCTACTCATCTAGAAGCTAGAGGAAAGAATGGAAGTGCAAAAGTTGGGGGATCATCCCAACCCACTGCAAGCAAGAATAAGGAGAAAAGAAAGCAAAAGTGGAAGGAAAGAAAGGCTAACACTGCACAGAAAAGCAAAGCTTCATGCACTCACTGTAAAAAGGATGGGCATGATGATGAGCACTGTTAGATTCTGCATCCAGAGCTGAGACCTAAGAAGTTCGAGGGAAAAAAGAAGAAGACTGTTGCAGCTATTCAGAAAGATTTGGGGTCAGACTCGAGAGATGAAACAACCATTGCAGCCACAGGTATAAAAGGTTGTCTGCTTTAGAGAATGCTGAAATCAAGAAGCAGATGCAAGAGTTGCTCGAGAAAGGGTTCATCAGACCTAGCACATCACCATGTGGGTCACCAATATTTTGGTGAGAAAGAAAGATGAATCGTGGAGAATGTGCATTGATTACCAGCACTCAATAAGATAACAATCAGAAATCGTTATCCCCTTCCTAGCATAGATGATCTTTTAGATCAATTGAAGGAAGCTGTTTATTTCTCCAAGCTAGACTTGCACAGTGGATACCATCAGGTCAGAGTCGCAGAACAAGATGCATGGAAGACTGCTTTCAAACAAAGCAGGGATTGTATGAGTGGTTGGTTATGCCTTTTGGCTTAACTAATGCTCCTACTACTTTCATGAGATTAATGAATGATGTACTCAGACCTTTTCTTAATGATTTTGTTATTGTGTATCTGGATGACATTTTGATTTTTAGCAAAACATGGGAAGAACATTTAAAGCATGTTAAGCAGACATTAGATGTTTTGAAAAGAGAAAAACTTTATGTTAAACTCTCCAATTGTGAATTTGGCAAAACCTCTCTAAATTATTTGGGTCATATAGTAGGGGAGGTGAATTGAAAATTGATCCCTCTAAAGTGGCAGTCATCATAAACTAGCCTAAACCCAAGTCTGCTACAGAAGTGAGAATCTTCTTAGGAGCAGCACAATATTGGAGGAAGTTTATTTCAAATTTTTCCTCAATTGTAGCTCCCTTACATGCTTTGACAGGATTGAACAAGGTGTTTCAGTGAGGAGGAAAATAGCAGAAAGCCTTCGACACCTTGAAAGAAAAGATTAGTGCATCACCTGTACTAGTGCTGCCATATCTACAAAGACTATTTGAGATCCAAACTGATGCCAATGACTATGCCATGGGAGCAGTGTTGATACAGCACAGTAAACCCATATGTTATCATTCTGAGACTTTTAATCCTGCAGTAGTTAACTATCCTACATATGATAAAGAATTGTATGCATTAGTTCAGAGTGTGAAATAGTGGAAGCATTATTTAATGGGCAAAGATACAGTAATACATACTGATCATCAACCACTTCAATATCTACACTCCCAAACCAAGTTGCATCAATCAAGACATTACAGGTGGATGGGTTTTCTACAACAGTTTCATTTGGTCATCAGATACAAAAAGGGCATACATAAAAAAGTGACGCAGGGAAAATTACCCCTGCGATACCCAGAATCGCAATCTATTCATGCACATGACAAATACATCAAAATAGTCCATATAAAATTTCAGATTGCTGGCAATAACTACAACTCAGCAATCGACACACCTTTACTCGAACGCCATAGTGTAATTGCCAACACCCATGTATAAATTTAAATGGAACACCCTTCTCTTGATCGGACTATCAGTTACATTTTAATTCCCACACCCATTCAATTTTGGAAATCAACAATAATTGCGCACCCATTAACTTACCATTCGCTCTGTCAACATCCACACATCGACCTTTGGATCATCTTCATCGTTCTCTGGCTCTGCGCAGAAACAGAGTTCTTCTGATCCACCACAGAATCAGAATGGTTTCTCTGCATTCGACCTCAATAAATTCGGTTCAAGATTGAACATCCCTTCCACCCATTCTACAAATCGATTGCTCCAAGGCTTTCTGCGCATATATTAGTCAACCAAATAAATGCAGGATTTCTAGACTCAATCAACAACAATGGATTTTTAAGTAAACGATCAACATTATTTGATCTCTCTCTTTCTAGGCCAGAGAATTCGTGCGTTTTAGTCATGCAGCCCTTCAAGCGTCCAAACATCTGGTTTCATGTTTGGTGCCATGGCCAGGCAAATTATGCCATTACCAATATTCAATAAGTAGTTGCAATCGACCACAATGTAATCTTTCCTTGAAATGGACTGTCAGGGCAGCAAAGGTCGAATGCAAAGAGAGTTTGTCGGGAAAGCAGAAGTCCAGGCCAACGCTAGAACCATCGCCCCATTGGACATGAATCAATGACCCCAATGCTTCTTTCACAGCATCATAAGCAATCTGTGGCAGGAAAATGATACCAATCAGCAATCTGTGGAGAAAATTGATATCAATCGGCGTTCATAATCACGATTTGCAGCCACTACAACTGTCAATTGCTACTTCAGCGCCGAGGCAATGATTACAAACGGATCCGGTTTCAATTCAAAACAATTTTATGAACCTTGCGTCCACACCCTTTAATAAATGAATATGATAATCGAATCCTCTCTCAGATCCGATCCAACGGTGGTCCACACCCTTTAATAAATGAATATGATAATCGAATCCTCTCTCAGATCCGATCCAACGGTGATTCAAAATAATTTTATGAACCTTTCGTCCACGCCCTTTAATAAATGAATATGATAATCGAATCCTCTCTCCGATCCGATCCAACGGTGTTATCAGACCGAATATGCACTACAAAACAAAAGATATGTTTTTAATTCCACTCAGAGGTTCACCAAGTGTCTTTGCGCCAAGTTTCTGTATTAACAACTTTTACAGCTCACAGCTTCAATCTCTGCCACGTTGGTCTTAATCACAGGGCTTTATTAAACACAATAACACATGAAAAACTATCTTTCAAGCAATTACCCAAAGAAGCCAATTAACGAATCACACAGGCTCGTATATAACAGTGCATACAATCTCCAAAACAAACACAGATCAAAGTTCTTCAATCAATTACACAAACACACAATTTCATCTCTGTCATTCGATTTGGGCAGAATACCGTTGCGCCCAAAATAAAACAGAACCTCACTTTTTTTCTAAATTATTCCAGAATTAATAATTTTAATACACAGTTACATTCATACTAAAATCTGAGCTTTCGCTCCTCACAAAACCTATTCTAATCTACCTGATCTATTTTTTTGCCTTCTAAGCTCATTAATCTATATAAATTGAATTGAACCAATTTAGGTTCAAATCCCTTTAATCACTCAACAAAGTCCTCAAATATCTCAACAAAATCCTAAAATCACTCTGGAATAACTAAGGATCCTCTCTCTCCCAAAATTAATGAAACTGGTTTCTAAATTAATATTTAGAAAAATCTCTCATCCCTTTACATCCTCCACTACATCAGGACCAAATGCTCTCAGATTAAAATATAATTTAATCACTCAAAAGCCTATTAATATTTACATAATTTTAATATTTTCTCAAAAACATGAGACCCCTTAGTTTTAATAAATAAAACGAATTTTTCCGAGTCTATGCGCCTGCATCAGACTCCCAAGGTAGAAAATGATCATGATCTCCAGATCATGCGTTTAAATCTTTGTCTGCCTGGATCCCACATTTTGTTTTGTATATTTGCTGTTTGCTTCTTTTCTCCAGGTCTCCATATCTTCTGCTGTCTTGCTCCACTTGCTGCACTTTCACAACTTGTCTCCGTCTTCATTTTGCTGCTGCTTCTCTTACTTGCTGATGTGTTCATCTGAGACACTTTCAACATGATTCTTCTGATTAAATCAATTTCTTTGTCTAATAAATCTTCAGACTGCTGATTTCTTGCTGCCTGCTGAGCTAAGACGGCTTGCTCAGTTTTTACTTTCTCTATTTGTACTGTCACTTGCTGACTTCTTGCCTCTATGCTTGTTTCTGTTCTGACTGCCACCTGATCATCCATTCCCTCTTGTCTTCTGGAACATAAAACATTTTCTCCCTCCATTTGACTGCTCAACTGAGGCAAATATTCACCAGTACCTGCAACAATACCTGCATTCACAAAACACTTGTTAGAATACAAATCGTAAGGCCTTAGTGCCTTACTTCCCACTGCCAGCACTTTAGTATGCTGATCCCAATAATTCTTGGGACTATCAATTAGTCTCTCCTCGACATCATCTTCTTCGAGAATACCTTTGTGTTCTAGAACCTCTTTATTTCCATTCATCTCTATTTTTATACTCTGAACACTTATCCTCTATGCTTCTAGTCTCTGCTCCAGAACCCTTAACTCATGCCATAAACCTGTCATCTCCTTTGAGAAACTTTCTGTGCAATATTCAATACTTTCAGAAGCCAAGCCTTCTGTTGTCACCATCTCATCATCCTTTATCAGAACATAATTCGGATTCTGAACTCCTGCAATAAACTCATTTATCTGTCCATCACTTAATAAAAACAATTGATCATCGTCATGTATCATCCCTGCATCCATACACAACTTGTTAGTTTGAAAACTACAAGTTTCAACAACTTGAACCGTCGGTTCATATACCAACTCTTCCAGCTGAATCTCCTTTTCATTCATATGAACTTCCTCCTGTACTGTAACAGTAAAAGCATCACTGTTTTTTTCTTCAGAGTACTTATCCCCTGAAAGACTCCTTTCCACACTTCCGACAATGTCACAAGATTGTGCATCCTCCTCAGCCCCTGTAACCACATCAAAATTATCAGCTACAAAAATACAAGAGTTCACATTATCCAGCTGGTCTGGATCTACCCAATAACCCAAGAAATCATCAATGATCTCTTCCTCTATTTCATCAATGGAAACCTCATCTTCCAACTCAGCTGCTCTGAGTTCTTCCCGTCTCAACTGTACATCTATCATCTGCTCGAGCTTCTTCAACTCTTCTGTTAACTGCATGTTTATCTGTCGATCCATTTTCTGTTGTAGCCTCTGCCATTTTACTCTCTTCCTCATCAGCCAACCATGTCTTTGGCCTTTCATATTTTCCTACAACAACTCCATCAATAACTCAAGATGAATTGTGATCTCAGCTTTCTCTTTCTCGTACTCTTCATTAGTCCACTGCTTCAATATGCCATTTGCCTTAGCATCTTTCTCCCTCATTCTAATGTGGTTTCCCTCTGAAACTCTGCTTTCTCCTTTATGAATTTCAGTAGTCATTTCCTTCGTCATGAGTTTCTCACTCATGAGTTGCATCAAGCCTCTGCAACAATAACCTCTCCTGCTGCCACTTACCTCACCAATCCCTCACTCTGGATCTGGTCTTTTGGTAACCACCCGGTCCTCTGCTGGAACCTTTCGAGCATTCTTCACTGCTCCTTCAGGCTTTTCTCACCTGCAACTCTTAAGAACACACTTGTCCTTTTCATTCACCCTCCGTTGAATTTTTAGGTTCTGCCACACACCTAGAATCCTCTGTTGGTTTCCATCACTGCTCTCAAGCTGTGATCTGCTTCTTCCTGCTGAGATTTCTCCATTATGCCTGCAACCAAATTCCGTAAATAGTTTTCAAACCAGAGTTAAATATCAACTACACAATCTCACCTTTCAAGATCCTGTTGATCTCGCTTCCTTCCTCAATTGCACTTGCATAACTCTGCTGCCATCTTCATCAGTTTCAAAATCCGACATTCATTCACCACATGCAATTAACTAAATTAAAAAAGCTTGAATCCTCTCCCAGAGCTATTGCAGCTCTTCAACAAAACCATCCGTCTTCATTCAGAAAACAAACATTCTTCAATCTCAACAGAGCCAGGCTCTGATACCAAATGACGTAGGGAAAATTACCCCTGCGATACCCAGAATCGCAATATATTCATGCACACGACAAATACATCAAAATAGTCCATATAAAATTTCAGATTGCTGGCAATAACTACAACTCAGCAATCAACACACCTTTACTCGAATGCCATAGTGTAATTGCCAACACCCATATATAAATTTAAATGGAACACCCTTCTCTTGATCGGACTATCAGTTACATTTTAATTCCCACACCCATTCAATTTTGGAAATCAACAATAATTGCTCACCCATTAACTTACCATTTGCTCTGTCAACATCCACACATCGACCTTTGGATCATCTTCATCGTTCTCTGGCTCTGCGCAGAAACAGAGTTCTTCTGATCCACCACAGAATCAAAATGGTTTCTCTGCATTCGACCTCAAAAAAGTCGGTTCAAGATTGAACATCCCTTCCACCCATTCTACAAATCGATTGCTCCAAGGCTTTCTGCGCATATATCAGTCAACCAAATAAACGCAGGATTGCCAGACTCAATCAACAACAATGGATTTTTAAGTAAACGATCAACATTATTTGATCTCTCTCTTTCTAGGCTAGAGAATTCGTGCGTTTTAGTCATGCAGCCCTTCAAGCGTCCAAACATTTGGTTTCATGTTTGGTGCCATGGCCAGGCAAATTATGCCATTACCAATATTCAATAAGTAGTTGCAATCGACCACAATGTAATCTTTCCTTGAAATGGACTGTCAGGGCAACAAAGGTCGAATGCAAAGAGAGTTTGTCAGGAAAGCAGAAGTCCAGGCCAACGCTAGAACCATCGCCCCATTGGACATGAATCAATGACCCCAATGCTTCTTTCACAGCATCATAAGCAATCTGTGGCAGGAAAATGATACCAATCATCAATCTGTGGAGAAAATTGATATCAATCGACGTTCATAATCACGATTTGCTGCCACTACAATTGTCAATTGCTACTCCAGCGCCGAGGCGATGATTACAAATGGATCCGGTTTCAATTAAAAACAATTTTATGAACCTTGCGTCCACACCCTTTAATAAATGAATATGATAATCGAATCCTCTCTCAGATCCGATCCAACGATGATTCAAAACAATTTTATGAACCTTTCGTCCACGCCCTTTAATAAATGAATATGATAATCGAATCCTCTCTCCGATCCGATCCAACGGTGTTATCAGATCGAATATGCACTACAAAACAAAAGATATGTTTTTAATTCCACTCAGAGGTTCACCAAGTGTCTTTGCGCCAAGTTTCTGTATTAACAACTTTTACAGCTCACAGCTTCAATCTCTGCCACGTTGGTCTTAATCACAGGGCTTTATTAAACAAAATAACACATGAACAACTATCTTTCAAGCAATTACCCAAAGAAGCCAATTAACGAATCACACAGGCTCGTATATAACAATGCATACAATCTCCAAAACAAACACAGATCAAAGTTCTTCAATCAATTACGCAAACACACAATTTCATCTTTGTCATTCGATTTGGGCAGAATACCATTGCACCCAAAATAAAACAGAACCTCACTTTTTTTCTAAATTATTCCAGAATTAACAATTTTAATACACAGTTACATTCATACTAAAATCTGAGCTTTCGCTCCTCACAAAACCTATTCTAATCTACCTGATCTATTTTTTTGCCTTCTAAGCTCATTAATCTATATAAATTGAATTGAACCAATTTAGGTTCAAATCCCTTTAATCACTCAAAAAATTCCTCAAATATCTCAACAAAATCCTAAAATCACTCTGGAATAACTAAGGATCCTCTCTCTCCCAAAATTAATGAAACTGATTTCTAAATTAATATTTAGAAAAATCTCTCATCCTTTTACATCCTCCACTACATCAGGACCAAATGCTCTCAGATTAAAATATAATTTAATCACTCAAAAGCCTATTAATATTTACATAATTTTAATATTTTTCTCAAAAACATGAGACCCCTTAGTTTTAATAAATAAAAAGAATTTTTCCGAGTCTATGCGCCTGCATCAAAAAGTTGCAGACATGTTGTCTAGACCCATTATAAATGAATCTACTATACTTAAGCATAATTTTGTACTACATGAAAGCTACATTGAATAATATGCTCAAGATATAGATTTTAAAGATGTATATGCAACTTTGAGTCAAGGCAAAAATGTAGAAGAATTGGATTATCATGTGAAGGACCGACTCTTATATCATTGTGGGAAACTTTGCATTCCACAAACTGAGAGAGTAAAGATAATTAGAGAGGCACACACTTCTCTGGTATCAGGTCACTTTGGGGTAAGTAAAACAGTTGCACAACAACAAAGATTTTGTTATTGGCCGAAAATGAATGAGACAGTTTCTAGATATGTAAGAGGGTGTACTATGTGTGCTAAAAGCAAGCCCAGCAATAGAAACTAGCTTGTAACTCCATAACAGTTCTTCTCACCCTGGGAAAGTGTTTCATGATTTTGTTGAGGAATGCCTAATTTAGGAAAGGTCTGATTATCTGATATGGTTGTGGATAGTAGCAAAATGTGTATTTTGATACCTTGTAATAAACAGATTACAGCTGAACAAACTGCAAAACTATTCTTTGAACATGTATGGGTTCATTTTGGGTTACCCACTTCTATTGTATCTGATCGAGACACCTGATTTCTAGGGAAGTTTTGGTCAAGTTTGTTGGAGCTGATGGACACCCAACTGAAGAAAAGCACATTTTTTCATCCACAAACCGATGGCCATACAGAAGTAGTTAACAGGACAGTGATCCAGTTACTCAGAGGATATTGCAACAAACATCCTAAGTTTTGGGATGAACACTTATGTTATGTGCAACATGCTTACAATAGAGAAAAACACTCTTCTACACAGAGATCTCCTTTTGAGACCTCTTTTGGTTTCATACCAAGGTCTCCTTTGGATTTTGTCTTTGGTAAAGATACCACAATTGATGGACACAGTGATGTGGACAAAGCAACTAGGTTCATTGAATAGATACAGGAGATCCACCAGGCAGTACAGGAACAATTGGAAAAGGGCCAAGCCAAATACAAGGCAAGGCATGAAAAGCATCGAATGGAGCATAGTTTTCAAGTTGGAGACCAAGTATGGCTATATATCAGCAAGGACAGAATGCAAGGTAAAGGTAAAAAACTAATGTCTATTGGGTATGGACCTTTTAGGATACTTGAGAAGATTGGTGAAAATTCTTTTTGCCTTGATCTACCAGCTTACATGCACATCTACTCAGTCGTAAATGCAGATTGCTTGAGATTGTTTGAACCCTCAATGAGTGAGGATCCTGAAGAGCAAAGTCAATTGCCTTTTTTTGATGACTTGCTACATGAATATCTTAATGAATTGCAAGAAGACATAGTCTTGGATAGGAAGGTGAGGACAATGCGCAGAGGAGATGTTGAGTACCTTAGAATTGGACTCAAAGGTTAGAAGTCGAGCAGTGCAAAGTGGATTGATATTGGGCAAGTGAGACAACAATACCCTCACTTAGTCGATGCTTGAAAGAAAACCAACTTTTGGTGGTACAAAAGATTTTCAATGGGAAGATTGTGATATGAATTGGATCCATAAAGAATGATTAACAAAGCCATGGCTGTACCAGGTCGAGATAGACTTCAAAGAATTTAAAACAGCGATCAAGAACACCTCTAAACCAGTGGGAATGGCAGCCAACGTGGAATGACAAGGACCTTGGTCAAAGCACGCTGACCGAGGCCCATGGAGACTGTGCGGGAGGCAAAAATAGCCCCTGCGAGGCCCGGATCAGGTAACAAAGGCAGTTTTTGATGTGCGATTAGCGCTAATCACGCATTGCTGGGCGAAAATCCTCAAAATGGAGAATCCCCGAGCATTCAGTCACGTGGAAGCCGGGAAAACCGTGGGACAAAAAGCTAAGCGCTAAAGGCAGTACCCACTCCAAAAACCGTCGATATTGATCGGGGGCATCCATGGGTGGTAAGCAGTTTTGATGGAAAAGAAGTGATTCCACTCAGCGCCCGACGCGTGGCAAGTGCAGGAGAGAGAAAATCGCCGCTCATCGCGCACTAACGGTCAAGCTAGTCAACTGCGTAGGACGAGTGAACCGCGTTGGATCTGGGGGCTCCAGACCTAACGACTGAGATCACGCCCGATGGAGAAGACAGATTTAACGAGGGAATAAGCTACAATTTAGAAGAATCTGAGGTCCACTTTGACTACCAAGGTGACGAAAGACTCATTCCACGACGTAAATGAAGAATTGGACAGACGACGCATGCTAGCACAGTTCGCAGGAGGACAAGTGGCCACTCCCTGTGAGCCTGATGATGACGCCAAGAACAGGGAACTCTAAGTGCAACTGCAAGTAGGCAATCTGACGAACGTGGAAGAGGAACTGAATCGTCATGAGCCTGAATGGCTTTAAAGCCATGAATAGAGAACAGAAAGGACATGGAGGAGTCGGGGACTCGAAGAGGAACACCGAAGACCGAAGACAGAGAAGAGAAGAACCAATAAGGAAAAAAGTAGAAGAAGATAGCAGGGCCGAGCTGACCAAAGGTAGCGTCGAGCACCAGAGAGCTTGAGAGATTCAAGCCATCCCTGAGAGGATCTGTCAGACCAGAGAGGTCAAAGTGCTGGTAGAGAAGAGAGTCTGTGTACTCTAGTGGTTTGGGGAATCCAAGAACCACCCTGCCAAGCCAATATTTTTCAGGAGACTCATATTGAGCTCCTTCATTGTAATTCTCTACTTCAATACACAATAAAAGAAGGCCACCACTGAGAGTTGGACCGGAGACGTAGCCCTGGAGGATAGGGTGAACTCCTTATTAATTTCTTGTGTTCTTGTCTTTGCTTACTGTATTTCTCTGTTGCTTTCCATTTCGAGTGTCTATGTATTTGCAATCTGATTGATCCGTTGCTTAAATAACATAGACACTCACACCAACATATGAGTCTATAATGCCTTTAATTAATAATTCTTTAATTGAGGTCACTCATAGGGTGATTATCAAATCAAAGATTTACCGTAATCCATCCAGGATCACTAGGCCAACCCAATAAATATGTCATAATAGGATTTACCATGATATCCACCCAATCACTAGGCTAAAACAAGCATGGATGCCATCTGATTTCTCCTCCTATAACGTGAGGAATTTTCTTGTCTCCTAGTCTCTCAGGATTTATCACAATCCAAACCCGAATCACTAGGCCCTAAACCGAGACCCATTCTTCAAGCTTTACCACATAACCCAAACCCAAGATACTATACCCAATGGAGAGAAACCCACCCCTTGGATTTATCTTATATCCTATCATTCACCGATAAGGATTCCTAGGCTCGTTGAGGCAACATAATCCTGGCTTTATCGCAACCCACATTCTGACTTAAGGGTCACTAGGCTAGTGGACTTACTGTGATCCATAGTATGGTTTAGGTATCATTAGGCCATGTGCTCTATCATTCAAGGATCCACCTCACTCAGCTTCAAATCCATCTGACAATCCAACTTAACCCAAACATGAGAACCCCATCACACCATGGCTTTCCAGAAATGGAAAGGCTAGGCTGAAAACAATGTTACACCTAGAAAAACCCATGCCATAACAACAAAATAACCACATGCAATACCATGCATACAAAATATAGCAAGGAAAATACACATGTAAATCGATACCTGCAAAGAATCATGTTGTATCTACTTGATCTTGCCTTTCCTTGCTTGATCTTTGCTTCCTCTTGCCTTCTTTTCCTTTCTTGATCCAATGCCAAAATTCTCCAAGAAAACTCTGTGTCCAAGAATGAGAGAGAGAATAATGGGAGAGCTCTAAAATTGAATTGACAAAAGGTTACCAACTAATCCTTAGAAGCCTTTTTATTAATGAGGCCTCTATTTTCTTTATTTTCTATTATTTACCTTCATTTTCCTCCTCACATGCAACCTATGACCTTTCACCTCCCTTTCTCCTAATTTCCATTATTTTCATAAATAAATGTGTCAAAAATGCCATTTTGCCTTTCCAAATCCTTAGCCATTTCCTTTTCCAATTTCCTTAACCATAATAAACTAATGAACACCCACACTAGGATGTTGTTGCCAAACATTTAGCTTGGAATAAGTGTCCCATCAATCATGGTTATTAATTTTTCCTTTATTAACTTTTATTACATGGAATTTTCACTAGGGATGTTACAGAACCATCCCACTTGGGGGACACCGTCCTTGGTGTTTAACCACACCTATATATCTCATCAAAACCGTTGAAAAGAAAACATATTTCCCATGGAGCTTTATAACATAGCTCGATGCAGTATTTACAATCATCACCTGGCTAAAAAAAAAGCCAACATGAAAACATAATAAACATAACATCATAATGACATGAAACCCATACCACTTATTGGAGCTTTATAACATATCTCATGGCGGTTTTTACATCCATATACATATGTACATATACCAAAACATCACCAAGCATGTACCAAAACATATACCAAAACACCATAGCAAAATTGTTTTGCCTCATCCAGCAAACAATGAAGGATACATAGGTCGCATATGATCCACCATCTCCCATGTAGCTTCATCGGGCCCAAAGTGTTTCAACTGCAACTTAACTTGCTTGATTGCTCAGTTCTGGAGCATGAGCACATTTTTTTGCAATATACACTGAGGATTCAGCTAGAATTCTCCATCTAGTTCCACCTACAATACAAACCGGTCAATCACATGATTAACATCTTTAACATACTTCTTAAGAAATGACACATGGAAAACATCATGGACTTTCACTATTGGAGGTAGTGAAATTCAATAGGCTATTGACCCAATCCTCTCAACAATATTGAAGGGTCCACAAAATCGTGGTGCTAGCTTGGCACGTGATCCAATCCGTAAGGATCTCTTCTTCGGTTTGATGGGAAAGTACACTTGTTTCCAAACCTAGAACTCCTTGAACAACCTGTTCCGGTCTACATAACTCTTCTACCTATTCTTTGCTACCTTTAGATTCTTCTTGATTACCTACATTTGTTGTTCCATGTCTGCCAACATGTCTGGTCCAATCAACACCCCGTTAACTAGATCACTCAAACTGATAGGAGCCTTGCAACTCCACCCATACAATGCCTCAAACATGCTCGTCTTCAAAGATTCTTGATACCCATTGTTGTAAACAAAATTTACGAGTGGAAGATATTCTTCCCACATTCATTGTTGATGCATCACATACATCCTCAACATGTCCTCCAATATCCTGTTGACCCTCTCTATCTGTCCATATTTCTATGTATGATAAGTTGTAATAAAGTCCAACTCTATGCCCAAACCTGTGAATAACTCCTTCCAAAACTTGGAAGTGAACTTTACATCCCCGTTTGACACAATCTTCTGCGGAACACCATGCAATATGACCACATCACTAGTTAAGAATGTAGACTTCACTAGAATGAAGTGTGCAACCTTTGTCAACCTATCCACAACAACCATGATGGAATCATGTTGTCTCATTGTCCTTGGCAACCATGTGATGAAGTCCATGGAAATGACTTCCCATTTCCACTCTGGAATCAAAATCATCTATAGCAGTCCACCTAGATGTTTACACTCTGCCTTCACACATTGATAGTCAAAACACCTAGCCACAAACTCTGCCACATCCCTCTTCAAATTCGGCCAATAATAAAATTTCTTCACTACAGTCAATGTCTTATGATAATCTGGGTGACATGAATATGGTTTTGCATTAAACTCCCTCAAGATCACCTTCTTGAGCTCACTTTTGTCTGGAACATATATCGTGTCTCTGAATCTAACCAATCTGTCTATCGTAAGACATTATTCCACATCTTGTGCACTTGCACCTGTACTATCACATGTACCTCTACCTATACTACCACCTATACTTGTACCTGTACTACCACATGTACTTGTACCTATACTATCACCTGTACATGTACCAATACTCTGCTACAACCTGTGTAAAATCTCCATATACCTGACATCTTGCTAACTTGCCTTCGAGATCCTATCCTGTAAGTCTATCCCATAGGAGCTCATAGATGCTAAGGGATTTACCTGTACCCACATACTAAGAGAATCTGCAACCCTGTTCTCCTTTCCTTTGATGTACTTGATCTCAAAGTCAAACTCACTGATCGTGGCCAACCATCTAGCTTGCCTGGAATTTAGATTCGGTTGGTCAAACAAATACCTCACCGAAATGTGATCACTCATCAGTACAAGCCTCCTACCAAGAAGATAGTGCCTCCACATCTTCAATGCATGTATGATCGTTGCTAACTCCAAATCATGTGTTGGGTAGTTCTGCTCATGCTTGTTTAGTTTATGCAATGTGTAGCATACCACCTATCCATTCTGCATAAGGACTCCACCAAGTCCTCTCTTGCAAACATCTATGCACACTGCAAAATATTTGTCTAGATCTGCAATCTATAACATTGGTGCATGTGTCAACAATTACTTAAGCTGCTCAAAACTAGCCTCACACTCTGTCCATTCAAACTTCTTACCTTTCCTCTGCAATGATATAATAGGATAAACAATCTATGAGAAGTTCCCAATGAACCTCCTGTAATAGCGTACCAATCCCATGAAATATCTCACGTCATCCACATTCCTGGTAGCAAACCACTCCATGATGGCCCTTATCTTTTCTGGATCTACTGCAATTCCCTTCTTGGAGACAACATGTCCCAAATAATGTTCCTCGGTCTAAAAGAAACTACACTTGTTGAGCTCAACGTACAACTGATGTTCTCTCAATAACCTCAACACTGCTGCTAAATGCTCGACATGCTCTTCCTCATTTTTAGAATATATCAATATGTCATCAATGAACACAATAACGGACTTATCCATATACAGACACAATACACTATTCATCAAGCTCATAAATGTAGCTATAGCATTAGTCAAAACAAATGTAAATACAACAAACTCATAATGCCCATACCGGGTTTGGAAAGTTGTTTTGTAAATGTCCTCCCTTTGATGTGTACCTCGTGATATTCAGATCTTATATCAATCTTCAAGAACACTGTTGCTCCCTTCAACTGATCGAACAATTCATCAATCCTCAACGATGGATATATTTTCTTAATAGTCACTCTGTTCAACTTCCTGTAGTCAATGCATAATCTGAGAGTTCCATCTTTCTTCTTCACTAATAATATCGGTGCACCCCAAGGTGATACACTTGGTAGAATGTATCATTTGTCCAACATTTCCTTTAACTGCAACTTCAACTCAACACACTCTAGAGTGCTCATCCTGTAAGGTGCCCTTGACACTAGAGCTACCCCTCGCACTAACTCAATAGAAAATTCTACCTCCCTGTGAGGTGGAAACTATGACATGTCCTCAAGAAATACATCCTGAAACTATTGTAGAACTGGTTACTTGCTCAAAACATTTGCATCCTCAACTTCCTTACCTTTTTCACTAAAAATGTGCAGTACAAATAACATACACTCTTTCCCATGACTACGCTTTTACTGCATAGTTGTCATCATCCTAATTGATGTGGATTTATTATTTCCCTATAAGACCCTTGGTTCCCCAATTTCATCCACACTCTCAATTTATTTTTCATAACAATCCACCTTGGTTCTATTAAGATACAACCAATCCATGCCCAAAAACATACTTTATCATCCCAATGGTAATACATTCAAATGTGTTTTGGTAGGCATACCATTCAAATAAAAATGCACAAGCTCTTACCCAATGATGAACTCGCTTCTTTGTACCTGTAGCCTACTGCACTAACCAATATTCTTCATGCAATTTATTACTAAAACCACACTTATCCACCAATTCAGTACTAACATAGCTATAATTAGATCCAGGGTCAATCAAAATAGAAATAACTTAATCACAAAGCTTACGTCCATCTCAATTATATATGTCTGATGGTCTACCTATTTGTTATCCAATGCTACATAAATACAAGGAACACTCTAACTAACATCCCCAACAATATGTGCCTCCTACACACTATATATTTGAGGCCTACCACCCCGATTCTGTGGACAATCTCTTTTAAGGTTCTCCTTACTGCATGTCCAATGCTCCAACCGACCAGTACCCTCGTCTCTATTTTGTTACTACTGTTGTGACCCATTTCCATGTCTAGCTGCATTAAACCTCTTTTTGGGTACCACATTTTCTTTCTCATCTATGTCCCTGTCTAGCTGCATTAAAGCTCTTTTGTGGTGCCACATTTTCTTTCTCATCTGCATTCTAAGGTCTTGTTATTTGTAGCTGCCATTTACCTTTACATTTGTCTTTCCCTTTCCATCCTTGTTGAGATTCATTCTTACGCTTTGAATTTTCCTAGAAACTCTTCAATTTCCCAGTAACTTCCTCAAGTGACCGAGGCTCATCACACTCAATCCGATCTCTAAATGCTAATGGCAATCCACTGGCAAATCACTGAACTTTAGCCTTCTCATCTTTGAGATACAATACATACCTCAATAGCTCTAGAAATTTGGTCATGTACTCTTCATCAGTCATTGATCCCATCTTTAGCTCATAAAATTCTTTGGCTTTACTATCATAGTACCTTTTTGACAAGTATTTCTTCCTGAAAATCCTCTTGAAATCATGTCAACTCAAGTCATTTATCTTAATGTCTCTGACCTGCTTCACATCTTCCCACCAGATATCTGCTTTACTTCTCAGGGTGAAGATAACTATTTTGGCCTTCATATTATCTATGTACTCATGTAACTCAAATAATTTCTTCATCCCAAGTATCCAAGCCTCTACATCTTCTGACTTCTTCACATCTCCATCAAAACTAGGTGGTTCTTAAACTCATCTAGAATGTACCCCCTATCACTCTTCTTGTAAGGATGATAATGATGATGATCATGATATCTTTCCGAACCAGAACTAGAATAGTACTTGTATCCATCACCTCTCCTATCTAGAGTATCCAACAACCTGCCATCTCTAATAGTGTCATCTCTATCTGAAATGTGACCACCATGAGACCTGTTTCCATATGTGCCATTAGTTGTGTCCTCCAGTCCATGGCTGATCCAAAGTGGCCCTTGGCACTACAATTTTGACAAACTCTGAAGAAGTATAACATTAACTTCTGCTTGTTTCTCTTGTGCATGTATGATCCAGTCATTATCTGCCTTACAATTCCTTATTTCTTCCTTCAACCTTCTCAAAGTGTTTTCCAAATTAGAAGAGTGCCCAACACCACATTTCTCATATGATTCACAGGGAGAGTCTTTGTAGTCTACCATCTTGCTATCCATTTAATCTATTTCCTGCAAGGAATACTATGTCATCTAAACCAAATGATACGGATTTAAACAGGAACACAACAAATTATAGAGATAACCATAAATACAGATATGCAACAGAAATATTTCATTAATGTAAAATACTGAAATATGGTTACAAACAGAAATGGAAATAAACCAGCAAGGGCGATGGCAGCTTATCTCTAAGAAGAGATGTGGTGGATACATGCCTCTAGACTGTGTTACAATGAGGCTTGAAGGCCTATTTATTGTTGAGAAACAATGGAAAACCCTAAACATCCCAAAACCTAACCCTAGGAGATGAAACGCCAAACTATGGGCCCCGTTTGGGTAAGTTGGTACATCAATTTCCCAGGATTGTAACTTTGACATACGATCTCCGTTTGACAAGCACAATATCTTGTTAGAAAGATCTATCTGAGGAATACAAATTTTGAGTGAGAAACATTGGTCTACAACCCTTATTAGCCCTATTTTTCCCAAAAAACATCATTTATGGCCTCAAAATGACTTTGGAAGTTCAGGACCTGAAAAACTGCCAAAATTATTAAATTGTGCTACAATTAAGGAAACTAAAAAAATGAAAGAGATAGTTGTGGGGGTCCAAGTGGGATAGGTGGGTGGACATCAACATCCACCTGGATCATTCCTCCCCCCTTAGGAAGCAACGGTCCCCATGCGTTGAATTCCTCCATGAGATGAGGAAACTTCTACTGAACTTGGTTCATGGTGAGCTATTCTGCAACCTCTGATGTGTCCAGTAATGGTGGGAAGCATGGTCGAGGGCGGTCCACATTGATCACTCAGTGAAAGTGAAGGAATGGGGGAATGATGTCCTCCAAAGCATCGTTTCCCATAGCCTTAGTACTGGTGTAAGGACCATATCAGAGTGGTCTGAGCTTCTGATGTGCTCTTGTAAGGCGTTCTCTCTACAGATGCAGCCAGACTTTGTCACCCACTTGAAACTTGTGTGGCACTCGATGTTGATCATGGCGCTGCTTGTACTTGGCATTTTTGAGAATGCAATGGCGATATATCGACCCATTAAGTAGACGTGCTCTAGGAGTCAGATCAAATGAATGCTTTACCTGACAGTGCAACGGTACCCCTATGGGTGAGGAGAAGATGATCTTGTCTTCTTTGATGACTATATCCCTTTGCTTCTGCTAATGCATGGAGGAACCCTTCGCGAGAGTCATGGATGTGGCGACGATCTTCCCTTTACTTTGGGAGCGAACCAGACATAAAATGAATTTCCTAGTCTGGGAGATGAGCTTGTTGCTTTTCTTAGTAGTGATCAAAAAAGTGTTGATAGGTGGGGCTACCTCCGATATCCTGTATAATGAATTACCCAAAGAAATAATAACAGTGCGAGGCCTTGACCCATACACAACATGTCGCCTCCATAAGTATGGTTGGCCTAATAGTACATCACAAATATCAAGAGGTTCAACATCACACAATACCTTATCTGTGAAGGGCTAGATGCTATAGGGAAGGTGGAACTACTAGCGGACTTTGAGATCTCGTCCCTGGTGAAGTCACCTAATACTGTACGGTTGCAGGTGTGGTATGGTTGGTAGTCCCAGCTGCTTCATGACCTCTACTGGAATGAAGTTCTTTTGGCTGCCATTGTCGACAATGAATTGTAGCGGCGAACCCTTCACCCACACTTGTGAGTGGAAAAGACACTCCCCCTCCTCTGGATCTTTGAGATCATTCTTCTAGACGTTGGTGGTGGAAATAGTGGCACTAGGTTTCGCATCAATGATTTGCTTCCCTTTGTGAGTGGGGCTCTTATGGAACTCACACCACTTTCATGTGTCCTTCTTTGACTTTGTGGTGTTGTTCTTTTCTTGCAGCTTCAACAAGTTGTCTTGGGTCACCCCACCTTAGCTTTGTCCTTTGTTCTTCGGATTCGTAGATCCAAAGTCTCGCTTTTTTTGTTTAAACTTCTGCTCGATCTTGACAGCGTATCGATATGTCGTGCTGAGCGAGGAGATGTTCAGGAACTCCATCTCGTCCTGGATGTATCTATGTAGGCAGCCGCGATATTTGAGTACCAAATGCAGCTCAGAATCCTTGGTACCCAAATTTGTGTGAAGGGTATGAAAACTATTTGTGAACTCTAGCACATATTGGTTCCTTCCCTACCACAACGTGGTCCACTTTATGTATTTATCCTCGTAGATTTTGACAAGGTAGTACTTCTCCTTGATGGCATCCCGGAACGAATTCCAAGTGGGTGCGGCTGAAAATAGTGAGCGCATACGTTCATCCTTCTGCTCATAGTAGGTTTCCCACTAGTCCTTGACGTGGGGGGCTGCTTTGACAAGAGCGAAAGTAAGCTTTTCCTGGCTAGAAAAATCATGAACAGAAAAATACCCTTCTAGCATATTTAACCATTTATCGATGACATCTGCATCTATCTGACCCTCGAATATGGGGATTTCAGAGTTAAATTATACCTTAAAGGGTGTGGCGTTTCCAGAGTAGTTGTTGGAAGTAGATGTGTTGCCTATGGGTAGTTGCTGAAGGATCTAGGCAAATTTTTCTATCATCGCGTTCCTTTGTCGCTCAAGGGCTTCTTCGAGCAAGATTTTGATAGGATCTCCTACCCCCCCTTGTCTTTCTTTTCATCCACCATGGGAGGCCACAAGGGTTTGTGAGGATGGCCTTGCGAAGGCTTGAGGAGTTCAAGCCCTAACTCCTTATATCCCAACCTCATTGGGGACATGCAAAGAAAAACAGAGAAAGAGCAGACTGCTCTGATACCACTGATCCAGATTTAAACAAGAATGAAACAAATTACAAAGATAACCATAAATACAAAGATGCAGCAAAATAATACTTCATTTCATGAATGTAAAACACTGAAATATGCTTACAAATGGAAATGGAAATAAACCAGCTAGGGCGATGGTAGCTTATCTTTGAGAAGTGATGTGGTGGATACATGCCTCTAAACTATGTTACAATGAGGCTCGAAGGCCTATTTATTATCGAGAAACAATGGAAAACCCTAAACATCCAAAAACCTAACCCTAGGAGATGAAACGCCAAACTGTGGGCCCCGTTTAGGTAAATTGGTACATCAACTTCTGGGGTCGTAACTTTGACATACGATCTCCATTTGACATGCACAATACCTTGTTAGAAAGATCTATATGAGGACTACAAATTTTGATTGAGCAACATTAATTTATAATGAATGTTGCTCCCGGGTTTCCCAAAAAACGTCATTTAGGGCCTCAAAATGGCTCCGAAAGTTCAAGACCCGAAAAACTGCCAAAGATAGTAAATTGTGCTACAATTACGGAAACTGAAAAACTGAAAGAGATATTTGTGGGTGTCCAAGTGGGATAGGTGGGTGGCCACCAACATCCACCTAGATCGCCAAATCACAATAAACCAACATACCGTAGCATAGCTCGGGGAGGATGTCTCATCTGCAAGATCATCAAATCAACTTGATACATGTATAACATAATCATAACAACATATAGACATATACAAATAAGTGCATCAACACATAAGCATAATTCTAGGTAGATTCCAGTTGTCAATGCATGACCATATCAATTACATATATCATGAACTCATGCATGAAAACAACCATTACGCCACTGTACACATGGCCACATGGAAACATAAACATGCATAAGAATGTGTAATCAATTACACACATGCATGAATGCATATAATCAATCATAAGTGAACAATACTTGAAACCAAGCTTATAGGAATGATACATGCAACCAAGCATACAAGAATGTAACCAAGCATACAAGAATATAACCAAGTGTACAAAATGATACACGTAAGCGGCATATAAAAACATATAACCAATCATACACTCATGACAATGCTGTTATCACCCAGGTTGTTCCCTATGACTCCCAAGGGAATACGGCCGGGGTAACCACTAACCAGTCTTTGGACTACAGCTTCTAGCCCAGCTGTAATTAGAGAGGGCTCTCTCTGTAAGGTTTGTCACTGTTTTAGTGAAATTTTAGGCTAGTTATGAAGTGAATGTTTGATTGTTTTTTATGTTTGGTTGGGAGGATGATTTTGATATCTTTTAGAGTGTTCTCTACTGGTGAAACTAATCCATTGGGCAATGGGGTCTGTAGCAGTTGCTTTCTTGAGATCCTGGATTAAGTGTTGCTGGGATTACAGGGCCTGTTTGTATTTCATAAAAGAAACTGTAAATTTGAGAGGGTGATGTGAAAACAACTAGCAAAGAGCATTTAAGAATTCCTTACTGAGCTGGGTAGTGGGAGAGAGGTCTATTAATTAGGAGCAATTACTTGAATTCCTAAAACAAATAGATTACTGTGATGATATGGTGTGAAAGGTAGCACTTAAGAATTACTCTTTCATTACCATAACTGAAGAAAACATATGAAATAGCTTAGATTGAGCTCAGGGTAATCAATGATGAAGTCCTGAGACTATTCGTTTTCCTTCCTACTTAGATATTGAGTACATGGAAAACACGAAAGATATATGAAAGTAATGAACATATATATCACAAAGAGTAACAAGAAAACTTATTGAGCCATGAAATACACAGGAATCCTGCAACTTTCAGCCATACACCATCAAGAGATCAAGAGACACAATGCTTGGAGAAATCCCATCATTCTTTGTATTAGTTGTCTGAGAATTTACAACATCAGAGTAACAGAAGAGATATCAAGAGATTTCTTACATCCGGAGTCCAACCCTTGCTAACAAATGCGAGGGGGAATATATAGAAGTCTAATACAAAAATATCTCAGGCATTAAGTCATCTGAGAAGAAAATATCTTCTTACACTCATACATGGCTTGTAGATGAGAAGTAATTACAATCTTAAATGAGTTATAAA
>APFE030516848.1:4178-15206 GCA_000404065.3 Pinus taeda | reverse complement strand
ACACACTCCTTTCCACAACTCATTGAAAATGAGGGTGTGTTTTATCATTCGGGACCATTCAGGATAGTTCTCCTTGCCGGTGAGAACTATTCCCACCATGGATATGATTGAATGCATTCTGTAAAAAAAATATTTCTACTCATAGAAAAATACTTCTGCCAATATACAGTAAAATTGTACTCAAAAGGGAATTTTCAAATCTCTTCCTTATATACCAATATAGATGCCAATACCATTCAGTTAGCGTGCCAAAAATAAGGGGCTCAATAATATTCCATGTGTTAAACAAAGTTAAGAGTACACATTTTACATGTCAAAAAATCTTCAACCTATATCCAAAAAACTTCAAAGTATATGCCAACACACATTCCATGTTATTTATGTGCAAGGTAACTCCATCATACTTTCACCATTCCTTGGTAGAGGCTGTCAATAACAATTTAGACAAGGCTCAAAATAAAAATTGCGCACCACGCATTTCAAGCGCTGAGACCCATGGAAACTGGTCTTTCTAGCAGCTTGAACACCCAACAAATGTTGGCATTTCTGCAGCGCTTTCTTCTTCTGTGTGCTCAGTTAGAAGAATAGATACGGTTAAGGTAAAGCCACAAGCACATGAGGAGGAGCAACGCACTATGCGGTGCTTTGACACCAGAGAGCAGCGTAATATGCAACGCTTTGACAACAGAGAGTAGCGTAATATGGAAAAAACATAATATAGGAGACAATGTTATATATGAAAACAACAGTGGTATAGAGCCCGCAACATAAACTTGGCATGAATCGGGCGTACTATGATATGGGAAGACCAATAGTCATGATTGCAGCAAAGTTATATATAAAACGATGCCGCAACACAATAATAACACTCAATTCATTCAAAAAAACACAGACATGCCATATAAAACAATGCAATACAATAATAACACTCAACTCATTCAAAAATGTATTGAATGCGGATGGTCTGTCCAACTGCTGCGCCAGACACTACAGAGGAGTCAAGCAGCGACCATGGGGAAAATTCGTGGCTGAAATAAGGGACCCCGGAAGGAAGGGGGCCAGGATATGGCTGGGTGCTTTCAAAACCGCCGAAGAGGCTCTTTAGAGAAGGATCATATGGAGCATACCAAAGTTTTCACGCATTAGAGTTCACATTCATTAAAGGAGAGGAATGCTTCAGGCATTGTAGCAGAGGAACGTGGCAGCAACATTCAGGTGACTGCGTGGAGCAGGCTACCAACGTTTGTGAATAGGCAGTGTTTTTGAATGGAGAGACAACGCTTTGTATGGACAACTATTTTGAATGGAGAGCAGAGGAGCAGAGAAGTAGAATAGGGAGTTACAAAGGGCATAAAAGCTAAAAAAATGGAGCTGGCTTTGATACCATGTCAGGCCAGGTAGTAACTCCACAAGGCAAAAATGATTAATGTGTTATATTCCATCAGGTAGGTCTTCATTATATACATGAGGGAGAGACTGTTTAGTTCATCTCCCGATGACTGTTCATATTTCTTATTTATCCATTTACGTATATTCACCCAATCACAAGGATTAGGTGTCAACAGAATCTAAGATTGAGGAATGCATAATAAAGGAGGATATTCAATGTGATCTAAACTAAGAAAGGAATTAGGAATGTCATAGCTTTATTGAAAGATGGTTCCAATCAAGGATCAAGCATCGCTCTTTCATTCTTCCTTACTTCTTGATTACATTATCAAAAAAACTGGGCTTTCATTCTTTGATGTACTTCAATACATAATTTTCAAACCTAAGCATGAGTATATTTTTACTCCTATTACGCACATGGTTACACTGGAATATGCATACACTTGAACCAATTTTTCTATTTCTAGTAGAGTAGGATAGAATCAATAAATAAAACTAAGTTTGGTGATGTTTTTAAGTTTTTTTTTTTTTTTTTTTTTTTTTTTAATTTTTTAAAGTTAGATTTTGTTTATTTGCAATTTATTTTTGTGGGCAGTAGAGCCACTCTCCGTCATTGTTTTGCATGATGACTAGAAAAAGAGAGATAGAAAAAAAGTTTGAGAGATAGATTGAAAGGTTTGAGATCAAATATTTTTACTTTGTTTTTCAAATTTTAGAATAAAGAGTTAACAAAATTCCTAAGTATGCTCTCTTGCGCCTTGTGCGACTTGGAAAATCAGAAAGGAAAATTGAATAAAGTTAGCTTTGAAATTTTGCAATAAAACTCATACATCTAAAAATTGGATAGGAGATCTAAATTCATTATTCATTCTAAAAATATTCAAAATTTAATCTCCAAATATCAATTGGGTCTGTTTCAAAATTTGCTAATTTTTTTTTTACAAAAATAAAATAAAATTGTAGAAACTAAACTGAAGATGTCTCACAAACCAAGAACTGGGTTTTCTTTATTTTTTTTTACAGGGAGTGCATAATACTTTGATGAACAATCCATGAAAATTTCAGCCCAATCCGCTTCACGATTTTTGAGAAAATGAAGGTCATCACCGTCATCACCTACAACCATTTTGCTTATATCTCGCGATCCATACATTGGATCGATCTGATTTTCGGTGTGAAGAAGAATTAGGACCATATGAACCTTCATAAAAAATTTCAGCCCAATCCGATTTGTATTTTGTGCGAAAATAATTTCTGAATTTTACAACAATTTCGATTATATCTCGAAATATGTGCATTTGATGGTGTTTATTTTCGGTGTGAATAAATATTAGAATAGTAGGAACATGTCCAAAAAAAATCATCTCAATCCAAAGGACAGTTTGTGAGAAAATGACCCACGAATTTTGCTATAGCACACCTTGTAGCAACCTGCAAAAAAATAAAAATAATATGAGTTGTAGCTTCAATGTTTTCCTATTTTTTATAGAATAAATTGGTTGTGAGATTCATTCATTTTTGCAATAGGATGAGCTCAAATAAAAATCAAATATTTTGGTGGCATGAAATTAATTGATAAATGCACTTAGACACTTGATTTTCTCCTAAAAATCTTGAATTTTGTTTTGTTGGCATTTGTCAAATTGTTGTCTCATTAGTCATGTTTGTAGAATGATTAATATTTTTAACTTTAATTGACGTTTTTATGACTTTATTTCAGAAATTTTAATTGTGGGTTATTATCAAGTCTTTGAATTTGTAAAAGAGAGGTCATGAGTTCAAATCCAATAAAAGCCAAAAGTTGTTAACTTTCTACAATTTTGACAATCCTTAACTAGGAAACAATTTTGCTACCATATGGTGACATTGGATTGGTCCACGTGGATGCATATTATTGGTCAACATTACACAGCCATTGCCCTATTTTCCACCATGTCCCTTTGAATAGTCAACCCACGTGGCAACTCCTTGGTGTTGCCATGTGGCACCCATGCACAATTTTTTTCTTGTTTCATAAAAACTCCAAACAATCATAACTCTTTCATATGACATCATTTTTTGATGATTCAAACATTGTTGGAAATATTTCGACGATATCTATGTGATGAGAGTGTTTTTATCAACATTTGAAATAGTAAAAATATTTAAGAAGTTACCAACAAAACACCAACACATAGTCCAAGGTACTGCTTTCCAAACAGGTAAAAGTGCATTTAATTTTTCTTCCTTGAATTTGTTTTATTAGTACTATTTCTGATTTTTTTTGTGTATATATCAGATGAAGAGAGACTAATCATCTCTCTCTCTATAGTTTTACATTTATTGCAGAAAAGTGCTAAGTGTTTTCAGGTTCTAGGACGATGAAAGAATGTCAATATATGCATTAGTGCCTTTTAAATACCAAGTTTCTTTCAGAAGAGTGTGTTCATTCCATGTCAAATCAGATCCATTACACCATTTCTACTAACAACCTCTCAGATACCAATTTTACCATTTCTACTCATTATAAGCCTACAATCGATCCATAAATTTTCATCTCCCCACTGCCAAACCATGATGTCAAAACTCCTTTTCCCTTTGCAATCTACATTCTCTCCTGCCTCATTTTCACTCATCCTTAACCCAAAAATAAATTCATTCAACTCCCTTACTAATCAGATATTGATCCAGGACTTTAATGATAGCTCAAATTTCAAAGTGTTTGAAAGAGTGTTGAACATAAACAACCAGATAGATCTCGTCTTCCTGATTCTGACGCCGTGAATGGCTTGAAAAACTGACACTGTATGAAGAAGTTCACGCAATTTGAAAAAGTCTAGTAAACTACAATTTCCAAAAATAAATTGTTTTTTGGAAATATTAAAAAAAGAATATTCCAAGGAATATTTCTTAAAATATTCCCTAGGATATTCCTTTTGGCCGACCAATCAGGAGCTAACACGTGGCAAGCTCAGAGGCTGCCATGTGTCCTTGGAATAGTATTGTAAAATTATGTTTGGGGTCCAACGGAATCGAACCCATGACCTCCATTTGCGGTGTATATTTATTTTATAAATGTTTGAGGTTTGGGGGTTAGGACTACCAGCGGTCCCCAAAAGCTGTCACATGCTTATGTGTAACTGTCGATTGAAACAAACTACGCGATTTGCGGGATGACCACCAGCCTTAACAGCCTTATCCCTAACCGCCAGGAGTATACCTGTCACATGCATGCCCGAAGCTGACAATTACGGTCACCTCCAATATTTAGTTTGTTGGAGAGGAGAAATTTAGGGGATATGCCAATTTTAACTACAATGAAGTGCCAGTTTGACAAAATTAGTGGAGTATCTCTAGGGAAAATTGCCTAAAGGCACTCCAGGAGTAGTTTTCTACCTAAAAGAGTGAAACAAGAGGCTAGCTAGGCTAATTGAAGCCTTCTGAAGCCAATGAAATAGTTCAGAGAAGCTAAAGAAGCCATAATCAAGGAGATTTTCATCCAGGGAGATTTTGGAGCTCAAGGCCACCAGGAGTTGGAGGCAGTTGCAAGAGCTACCAGTATTCATTCTTAGTGAACCAACAATCATTCCTAAATGTAATGAGCCTTCTAAATCCATTGAAAGGGTTTACAGAAGCATACAAATATTTCTAAAGGCCGAGTTTCTACAGGGAAGTTTCAGGCAGTCTAGTGCCAACCGTGGAGGAAGGCCTAGATTGGGGATGCAGTGCTCATTTTGAGAAAATGAACAGTGCATTGTTGATGTATGATATGTTCTTGAGACAGTATAATAGGTTTCAGAGGTATTTGAAGAATTCTGAAGGAGTTAGTGCCATCAAGAAGCTCAGGGAAGCTCAGTGCACCAATTGAAGGAATCAAATCTAAGGGATCTTAGATCTCTTTGCAGAATGATGACAGCCACGACAGGGATATAGATGGTTTTCTAGGCCCATTGGTTCAGTTCAGTAACCTTTGGAATTGATTGTGGAACTTGTAAAAGAAACTTTGCCATAATCCCAAAGAGCTAAGTCAAGATGACAAAAGCTCAATGAGACATAGCCCGCGATATTCGGGTGAACTCCTAGATTAAATTTGTTGTTATGTATTGATGTTTATTTGTTGCATTATATGGCTGTTATGTGTGTTTAATATCAGCATAAACAAATCAACTTAAAGCACTTAAATAGTTAAAAATAAACAAAGACATACCCCTGTTTCAATTACTTAATTCCACAATTGTCAACATAAGCTAGATCATATAATTTTTAAGCTTTGGAGTGGGAGGTTCTTGTAAGTATAATAAGATGTTAAACCCTCATTTCAAATCACTTACAAATCTGAGTCACCCCATTTTCCTATTCCTTTCTGTCAAATAAAACTTGCTTCATAATGCAAATATTTCATCTATGGTCCTTCAAATTATTATTATATACTCGCGTTAGATGATGAAGGATTCATTAAGGCCTCCCTTCTAATAAGTCTTGACCCATTGAATCTGACACATCATTTGGGATCAAGACTATAGATATTTTAAGTACCTTGAGACTTACATGATTTAATGGAAATTTCTCTTACCAATAAACAGTGGAAATACATCAATTCCCCCTATTTGTCAGATCTTCTAGGTGACTCGACTATGACACATATATTCGTACCCAATAAGATGTACTTAGGAATATTGACTCTCATTGACATCAATGGTGAGTAGTCTCGTGTTGGTTAATGACATTAATTAATGACCAGTAATCCAGCAAATTATTTTTTATGTTCGACATGGACACATCTATTCACATAGATAAGAATTATGCCATTGAGTGGGAATGAATGAAGACTATATAATTTCAGCAACTTATAGCAAGACTCAATTCAAAATTCAGCAGTCATAACATTGTCCTAGAAATAAAGATTCCAATTTCATATCAGATTCATCCTCTATTCATACAGCTAAGAGAAAGAAAAATAAGATCATATTCTTTTAATTCACTTCCATGATCCAACAACAGCAACCACACACTTCTATAAATATAATTTTTCCACTTTTCAGGTAGGTGAAGATATGCCATTTTCTAATTTTTAATCATGTAATTTCTTAAACGCTGAAATTGTGATTTTGGAAAATCCGTCACCAAATTTATATTCCCTTTCTCATTTGCCAAAAACTGAAAACACCTTTAGCTATGGGGAAGGGATCTTAATTCATATTCACATTTCATTTGACATGTCACATTTCATTTCATCCTAACCAACATATTTTTCTTAATCAATTATTATTGCATTTTGATTCCAAAAGTTTATATGTTTTGCAATGATCAATAGATAAGCACATTAAATGGATTACAACCACTATGGGGACTTACAAAGGAATTCTCAATGTTTTCAAGTATTTTGATGCAACAAAAATAAAAAAAGCATTGTTACACAAGAACCATACTCATAAATTTTTTGTTGTCACACAAGAACCAACCATAAAAAATATGTTGCAATCAAATGTCTTTCAAAGTACACTTTGCAAAGAAAATAAAGTTATTAAATGATATGATTATGAAAAGTTAAAAGAGAATAAATACAAAGCCAAAGTTCATATAGAAGAAAAACATTTCAAGAAGATCAACTTATGATTAAGGGAATCGATGCAAAGTTGCATGAAGACATGCAACATCTTTAGTTGGGGGGAAATGTTGGGCCTCCAAAATGACATCCTCTTTTACCCTCATTTCCATCATTTTATCATATTCCATAACTCTTTACTATATTTTGTACCTCCATAACCCTACATTAATAACCATTTTCGTGATCATATGGGTTTATCATTATTATTTTCCAAGTCATTTATTTTAAGTATTTTAAGAGAATTTATGATTAAATATTATGATATTAACATGTTTTCATATATATCTAAAAGTAGTATGAGTTTTATGATATTGTAGGCATCTTTAAAGGTTCTAGAAGGGTGTTATTTGGCTACACAACCACAAATTCGAATTTCAATTCCAACTCATGAAGATTTGTGGAATAATTGTAGAAGATTTGGGTCATTGACTAAGCACATTCAAAAGAGAAGAATCATGGATGTTTTGATATTTGTCTCCTAAAGATGTGTGAGAATATTTGTATCTCATATTTTTAGGTAATTAGTTGTAACCACAAGAGATAATTGTGGATCCATATTTATTGATTATTTATCTTAAGTTTTTGTATAAATAGGAGTGCATCCTTCATACAAAGTGTTCCATATTTCAGAGTTCCATCCAAGATGTAATTTGTAAAGTGAGGATAGAGAATAAGAGAGTTGAATTGTTGTAATACCTTTGGAGCTTTTATCCAACTTCATTTTATGGAATACACCTTGTTTCTTTAATCTCCAAGTTTTGATAATTGTTTGTTGTGCTTGTTGAGGAGTGGAGGGCCCCCATCAAACACAGTTTGCACACCTTTTTCATTTGTTGTACATATTGGTAACATTGTGTAATTATGTTATTTAATTTATTTTCATTCTAAGAAAATGTGATTTTCAATTCAACTATTGTGATTTTTATTTTAAGCAAGTGTGATTTTCATTTTAAGCAAGTGTGATTTTCAATTCAGTAAGTGTGATTTTCATTTTAAGTAAGTGGTTTCATTTCAAGAAAGTGTGGTTTCATTTATGCAAGTTTAGTTTAGTTTCTTTCATGTTATTTTGATTCATGTTGTTTTGTTAAGATTGATTCAATTTCTTTATGTTTGGATTGGATTGATTTAATTTGTTTGTAATTAGTTTCAAGTTTCTTGCATTAGATTAATCTATTATGAGAAATAATCACCTAGCACATATAGTACGCATATACCTCATTAGTTCACGAACCCCAGGTTGACAATTTAATGACATGGATTTAACTCACAATTAAATCACCCAACAATGTTCTCATGCTATAGGCATGATAGTGTCCAGGGACTATTTTCTCTAGTGTTGTGTCAGTGTCCTTGGGTTTTAAGCCACTTTTTCAGGCCAAGAGCCGAGGTCGCTACCCAGAATTGAATGAAATCTCTAGAACAATAAAATAATAGGGAAACAATGATACAAAAGCAAATAGTTGAACAAGTCCTTAACCAGACCCCTGCTAGACATGACAGGCATTTCATTAAACATATCACAAATATGTAATCTATAGGTGTAAATAACATATTTAAGTGTAGGGATCTCATACTTATCTGAGAATCGTTGTTGATTTGTGTTATATTCTTTCCACGACTAGCAGGGGGGTCACAGGGGGGAGGCAGCCCCCCTGTTAGGGGGTATGCAGGGGTCTCCCTTGCACGGGGTCCAGGGGGTAGCGCCTTGGCAACATTTTCTTTTTCAGACCCTATATTACCTATGGTTTTGTGCATGGATTTCGCACATGGTTTTGGGCGCAATGGTTTTCGGTCCATGGTATTATGTAGATCTGATTAAGGTAACTACGATTATGTTCTAATCCAGGGTTAATGGAATAGGGTTTAGGGATGCTTCGGCATGTATATATATGTATTGTAACATTGAAAGGAACATAATGAAAAATAAATCTGGTAGTCCCGGTTTTGGAATCTAGGGGAAAATATTTGTGTATATTTGTTTTATGTGTTATGCTCTCGCCTTTGTTTATTTTCTATTATTAGATTTGTATGCAGGTAATTTCTGTATGGGGTTAATACCTACAATCGCTAAGAATCATTGTTCCCTCATATCATTTATTATGTTACCATCTAAAAGGTCATAGAAACATTGTCTATTCATTTACAAGTAAAAACATAATGAGATTCATACATAACCACTATCATAAAACACATATATAGCTAGCATAATAGTAGCAGAAATACCAATGAAATCACAACCATATGATCCACATATAAATCAATATAATACTCATAGAAATGCAAGGAGAAATAAACTCTCATTAATGATGCAAAATCCAAACCCGAGATGGGACTACCACATTCCACCCGACCATAGAATGGCTTAGACAAATCTCTATTCATCCATTCACTCCCATGCCATATTCCAAGCATAAATGTGGGACTCAAACCAAAAGAACCAATTAGGGCATCCCACGCTAAACCACCTCACCCTCATTAATAGAAACCAGGCTTTACCGTAATCCATCCCTAATCACTAGGCCAACACAATAAACATGTCATAATAGGCTTAACTATGATCTCCACCTGATCACTAGGCCAAAACAAGCATGGATGCCATTTGATTTCTCCACCTACACGGTGAGGAATTTTCCCGTTTCCTAGTCTCTTAGGCTTTACCATAATCCAAACCTGAATCCCTAGGCCCTAAACTGAGACCCAATCTCCAGGATTTACCACATATCCCAAACCTGGTATTATTAGGCCCAACAAAGAGAAACCTACCTCTTGGATTTACCGTATATCATGTCGTTCACCAGCAATGATTCCAAGGCCCACCAAGGCAACACAATCTTGGCTTTACCACAAACCATAGTTTGACTCAGTGGTCACGTGCCTAGTGGCTTTACCATGATCCACAATCTGATTCAGGGACTACTAGGCCATGTGTTCTATTTTTCAAAGATCCACCTCACTCATCTTTGAATCCATCTGAGAATCCAATTCAACCCAAACATGAGAACCCCATCACACCATGGTTGTCTAGAAATGGCAAGGCTAGGATGAAAACATTGTTACACCTAGAAAAACCCATGCCATAAAAACAAAAGAACCACATGCAATACCATGCATGCCGAAATCTAGGAAGGAAAATACACACGCAAATCGATACCTAAAAAGAATCGTGGTGTAGCTACTTAATCATGCCTTTCCCTACTTGATCTTTGCTTCCTCTTTCCTTCTTTGCCTTTATTGATCCAATGCCAAAATTCTCTAAGAAAACTCTAAGTGTAGTGAGAGAGAGAGAGAATGATGAGAGAGCTCCAAAACTGAACTTACAAAAGGTTACCAACTAATCCTCAGAATCCTTTTTATTAATGAGGCCTCTATTTTCTCCATTTTCCATTATTTTCCTTCATTTTCCTCCTCACATGCAACTTGTGACCTTTCACCTCCTTTTTTTCCTAATTTCCATTATTTTCATAAATAAATGTGTCAAAATTTCCATTTTGTCTTTCCAAAACCTTAAGCATTGCCTTTTCCGATTTCCTTAGCCATAATAAACTGATGAACACCTACACTAGGATGTTTTTTCCCAAAATTTAGCTTGGAATAAGTGTCCCATCAACCATGGTTATTATTTTTTCCTAATTTTTATTACATGGAATTTTCACCAGGGTGTTACATCTTCTACCTGGAATTATATTTCTAACGATTGGTCATATACTGAATTTTGATTTATGGGTTGTAAACTAGAGCCTTTATAATTTCAACTAATTTCCCAAATATTTTATACCTAAAACTTGATTTTCACCCTGCTCTCAACAAGCTTGTCCTATATGTTAAATAACTAAACTTGTAGCATACAAGCTCCTTTTTTCCTCCTACTATTGTTCTCTATTATTAATTTCCCTCCTTAAGCTTCCTCCAACTTCTCATTGGAAGAAAATTGATTTTTTTGGCCTTTTTCTTACACATGGCCAACATGTCAGTTCTTGTTCTGACCAAACCTTCAAGTGTCCTCATTTAAATAATTCTCCACTTTAATCTATATCAAGGTTTTATTTATATAT
>APFE030516847.1:0-17867 GCA_000404065.3 Pinus taeda | reverse complement strand
GGTATCAAGGATTTTGAGATGCATTTGGTACTCAAATATTGTTGTTGCCTACATAGGTACATCTAGGATGAGATGGATTTCCTAAACATCTCCTCGCTCAGCACAGCGTACCAATATGCTCTCAGGATCGAGCAAAGGTTTAAAGAAAAGAAGCAAGACATTGGATCTGCAAATCCGAAGAACAATGGACAAAGCCAGGGCGGGGTGACCCAAGGCAAACCGTAAAAGAAGAAAGAAAATAACAACACCATGAAGTCAAATGATGAAAGAGGAAAGTGGTGTGAGTTCAATAAGATCCCCACTCATAACACAAGTGAGTGTCAGACCAGGTAGTCATTGGTGGCTAAGTTGAAGGCTTTAGAATTAGATGCATATTCAGACCTTGAATCAGAACCTAACAAGGGGAATGACAAAGGGAAGCAAATCATTAATGTGGAGCCCAGTGCCACTAATGCTACTGCCAAGGTCCAGAAGAATGATCCCAAATATAGAGAGGAGGGGGAGTGTCTTTTTCACTCATAGATGTGGGTGAAGGGGTCACCACTACAATTCATTGTTGACAGTGGGAGCCAAAAGAACCTCATTTTAGTAGAGGTCGTGAAGAGGATTTACCTATCGACCACACCACACCCATAGTTGTACAACATCTCATGGGTTCACTAAGGGCATTATCTTTGAACCGCCAAAAGTTCTGCCTTCCCTATCGCATCAAGCCTTTCGTAAATGTGGTATTGTGTGATGTTGCACCACTTGATGTTTGTGATGTATTATTAGGCCAACCATACTTGTCGAAGCAACATGTTGTGTATGAGTCAAAGCCTCATACTATTATTATTTCTTTGGGTAATTCATTATACAGGATACCATAGGTAGCCCCACCTACAACCAACTCATTGATCCCTACTAAGAAATGCAACAAGATCATCTCTCAGACTAGGAAATTCTTTTTTTTTGTGGTTCACTTTCAAAGTAAGCAGAATATCCTCACCACATCCATGACCCCCACAAAGGGTTCCTCCACACAGTATCATCAACAGATGGATACTGTCAAGAAAGAATATGGGAATATCTCCTCCTCACCCACAAGGGTACCGTTGGACTATTATGTCAAGTAGTCATTCGATCTAACTCGTAGAGCACCACTACCGAAGAGGTCAATATATCACCACACCATTGTGGAAAATGCGATGTATAAGCATTGACATGATTAGCATTAGGTACCACATAGGTTTAAAGTGGGTGACAAAGTCTGGTTACATACATAAAAAGAATGCCTTACAAGAGCCCATCAGAAGCTCATACCACTCTGATATGGTCCTTACACCATTACCAAGGTTGTGGGAAACAATGCATTGGAGCATAGCATTCCCCCATTACTTCGCTTGCACCGAGTGTTCAATGTGGACCGCCCTCTACCATGCTTCCCCCTAATAATGGACACATCAGAGGTTGCAAAACAACTTGTCAGGGACCAAGTTTTGCAAAAGTTTCCTTATCTAATGGAGGAACTCAATGCAATGGTGACCATTGCTTCCTAATGGGGAAGGAATGATCCAGGTGGATGTTGCTGTCCACCCATCTATCCCACTTGGACCCCCACAACTATCTCTTTTAGTTTTCCAGTTTCCTTAATTGTAGCAAAGTTCACTATTTTTAGCATTTTTTCGGGTCCTAAACTTCAGTAGTCGTTTTGAGGGACTAAATAAATTTTTTTAGGAAAAGTGGGAGAAACATGGGTTCATGGACTGATGTTGCTATCTGAAAATTTGTAGTCATCATATAGATCTTTCTAATGAGGTATTTTGCGCATCCAGCGGTGATCGTATGCCAAATTTACGACCCTGGGAAGCTGATGTACCAATTTACCCAAATGGGGGCCATAGCTTGGCGCTTCATCTCCTAGGGTTAGTTTTTTGGATATTTACATTTTTGCATTGCTTGTCAACAATAAATAGGCCTTTGAGCCTCATTGTAATAGATTTCAGAGGCATATAGTTGCCACATCTCTTCTCAGGGATGAGCTACCATCGCGCTAGCTAGTTTATTTCCATTTCTGTTTGTAAGCATCATTCAATATTTTACATTAATGAAATGAAGTATTATTTCTGCTAAATCTATGTATTTATGGTAATATCTAAATTTTTTTCATTCCTCTTTAAATCTTGATCAACCAGAGTTTCCTATAGACTCGAAGTGCAGAAGCCACGCGAAAATCATACTTGATCTAGGAGAAATCGAGTATAATGTTGATATGTTTCTTGTCTTGTTGTCATTAGGCCAACCCAATCGGTGTATATTTTCCATCTGAAATTGGTTATTTAATTTAGGCCATGAGCTCCTGTAAGTGGGCTCTTAGTAAAACCCATAAACCCCACCAGAAAAATAATATTTTATTTTTCATATTTTAAAAGGTACATGTGGGTATAGTATTATGGATCTTGTGCATGTACACATTTTTGTATGTCAAAGTCATGTATGGATTTTGAAATATTATTTTTTAGTATAAGGTTGAGTCTGCATGTGAAAAGGGATTGTCTAGGGCCATAAAAGAGCATCATGTATACAAGACTGTTGAATGGTGCTATAAACATTCCCCCTAATATATGAGTTCAGAAGGGGAACATGATGACCAAAATGTATTAAGTATAGAGAGAGGAGTTATCTGCAAACACATGAAGAGATCGCCAGCTTCCAACCCATTGAATACCTATGGAAGGACTCAAAAAGAAAACTCATGTATCAGGTGGGCCTACCCATGATTAGAAGTAGTAAAGCATATATGTTGATCAAGTATAAATTTGGTCTAGAATGTACACATAAGTGTATAAAAGGAGCTCACAAATACATAATGGATCATCTGATCATAGACGGAAAATAAAAAATTAGAACTATCTTGCAATATCACATATAGAATAATGTCTGATGAAATGATGTTGCATAAATAATCCTCATAGAAGTACCAAGTCATATAGGTGGAATAGTGGTACTACATAAAATTGGGTTTCGACATATAAGACATTGTTGTGAAAGGCTCCAACATATCGAGTTGAAATTTGTTACAGAAGAAAACTGATGGAGTAATCAAGTGAACCAAGATACTAACACGACTTGAGGTCTTCACCAACCATAGATGGTACATTAATACACCATGGGAATAAATGAATTGAAGTTGACCACGTGAGAAATCATTTTATTACCAGTTATTGATGTATACAATTAACAAATGAAAGACAACACACCAATACTGATAATGAATGCCAAGGTATGCGAGTAAAATCTAACAAGTGAAAAAATATGTGTTGAAGTGTAACACTTGAAAGAATCTACCAATCAGGATACATTGATGTATTCTAACCATGAGTAGTGAAGGAGTCTTTGAGTGATGAAAACAAACCCTAAGTTATTGAAAAAAGAGATTCTAGACCTTGTTCCTAGAGAAATGAATTTGAGTGTAAAGCTTGTTCCCATATCAAGTAGTGTCAGTGTAACTCATAGGCCAATATCTTGGAAGAGTTCAAATGAAGAGAGTTAAAGTAGCCATTATAAGGTATATTTCCATCATACACAAGATGTGGCTACCAAACAAAAGAAATCTACTAAGCCAAAAAATAATGAAAGTTGACATATAGGTGAGGAATCTACCAATGGGGTCAAATGAAAACCAAGGTACTACACAAATCGCAATGTGTAATAATGTAGGATGACATCGAACAGAAGGGAAACCACTCATTAAAATACCCTTAATGATGATCGATGTTGAGCACAAGGTCACCTATCGATGATGTAAATATGTCCACAATGCAACTCTACGTATACTTTCAAATAATTCTTTCATAGTCGATAAGAGAAAACCTACAAATAAGAATTCAATGCAGACCTTCTTAACTAGCATGAATATAGTAGTATGTCATTGATGTGATACTAACAATAACTTGACAGACCATGTATGGATGAAAAATTTGATTCAAGGGAGATCCGAGAATGGTCAAAAACAATTTTACTTTCCTTAAACAAAAGCATCACTTGATGTGACTTTTATGATAACATAAAATAAATTTTCATAATTTTGCAATGTAGGAGGCATTAACAAACTCTCCATATGATTGGAATAGATAACCATGTGGTGGGGGACTGACTGAAGAATAAGGTTATGGCTTCTCTAAATTTAGAATAAGTCCCATCCTGATGGAGGAAAGACTCATTTTACATGATTTTTTGAATGCTGACATGAATGAATCTTGTCGTAACCAAATGTTGAAGAAAATGTCCGATTACCGCTCTTTCCCTTGGAATTTTTTTTTCTTTTTGTATTTTTCATATTTAAAGCTTGAAATAGAGTCTATATTATAGTGGAGAGAGAAAGTGTCAAGGGAAAGCGCACTTGTTCCGACGACTGGAACATTCCTATGCTCAATGAAAGGTGGTGGATTTTGTTCATCGATACTGAGGGGATGTTCCCTCCATGCAAAATGGTGTCAAGTTGCAAAGGTTAATGACTAAAATTTTTGGAACTACAAAAATGTCATCGTGAAAAGTGGCATATATAGGAGTCCAAATGAAGTTGGATTAAGGCCAAAATGGGTGCAAGTGGTCAATGTAATGAAATAGTAGAACTCAACATATGGAAGCCTCTAGGGTATAATGCCAGAATAATATCAAAGAATGAGAAGAATGAGGCTTCAACGCAGAGCGATGGTGATACTAAAGAGGACTCCTGAGCCCACACAATACTTTTAGTATGGGAAACATACGCTAGCAAGTTTATAACTAGGAAGACCATTGAGGGAAAGGCTCTACAATTATGTTATGACTTTCACAAATCACAAGTGATAGGGATTACAAAACTACAACATAGTGGGGTTGACCCAATGGCTAGATATTGCAGTATGAGGGCAAGATGCATAATGCAATGAAGAAGTGATATGTATTAACCTATATGCCAATTTATAATATAATACCTTCCATGATAGGTCAGTGATTGTGCAATCAAAACAATAGGCAAAAATATCACTAAGTGATAAAAATGTATTCATCATCGTGAAAACGAATTTCCCAACACTTCAAGTAAAGTTCAAAATTTCATAAAAATAAAGCTATCAAGTTAAAAATGAACTTTAGGAATGTGGGATTTAAATTTTAATTATTAAATAGGGTTTTAGACTCACCCAATTTCATTTTCACCATCCAAGTGTTGAGAAGGGGCTTTTTCGAGTGAATTTGGGTAAGCCAATATGACTAATTCCACCAACAAAATTGAAAACCATGAACTCTATGTAATTCATGACCTTAAACTCATCGATTCGATGGAAAATTTGATAGATTACAACGATTTTTTAAGTAGATTTCATAAATTTTAAAATCATCTATTTGTGTATGTGGGTCTGAGTTTGTAAAGTTGCATATAAAAGTCCCTATATGCAGGTTACTAAAGGTAAATTAACATATATACACGAACATCTCTTATGAAAACTACATATATGCAAAGAAGAATTTAAAACTAAATTTCTAATCGATCAAATCTCTCAACTTTTTAGGATGTTAATCATTTGGAAGGAAAGAGAACACAGTGATGTGGATAATGAAGCATTTGAAGACCAATAATCATTGGGTGGATTGAAAATTTGTCGTTTTCTCAATTTCTTCATGATGCCCAATATGAGAGCTCAAACTCAATTATTGGAGATGTTTATTTACTATTGGGACCCAGAGCAAGATAAATTCTTCATAGACTCAATGCCTTTATAGATCGAAGTAGAACATATCTACTTCATTACGAGACTCTCTAGAAAGGTAGAATTAGTCAATCTGAAATGTAAGGCCCATGGGGTCCTTAATATTGCTGATTTTGTTGATGTATATTATGCACACACTAACAAAGCTGGTTCAAAAAACTCGATAAAATAAATTATGAACCTACCTATCAAGGTAATCATTTTTTACTATGGATAGGATAATAGGTTAAGTTCTTCTACAATGAACGTCATGACCACCTATTTTCTTAGCACTGGAATCTCTAAAACCAGTAGTGTATGAATCATGTATAATGCTCCTAGCCAACATGAAAAAATAACTAACATCACTGAGACAGGGATAGACAAAGGAACTCGACTATGGCACCATCCTCTACTCATTTTTCTTCCAGTGGATTCCTGCACTGTGACCCAGAGTAGCATCTTCCATTAGTAGTCCTAGATATCGAAGGATGGAAATATGGGTAGACTTAATCAAGAGATTCCATGAAGGAAAATTGACCCAGGTAGCCTTTGACAATGATTTCTTTAGATGGTGGGAGAAATAAGTCATGGAAATAAAGGATTACCCATATATAGGACTAGACTTCTAAGGGGACACAGAGTTAGCACTTCCTAAAGGAGATGCATGGGGAAACATTCGTAATATATTTAATTTCTAACATATTTGATTTTTTTGGATTTTTGAAGATAATATCAAGATTTTTTCTTTTTTGTGAAATAAATATGCTCAAAAGATTAGATGATCATGATACAAATGTGGGACCAGTTTGACTTGAGGATCTACTAATTCATAGGTGTTGTGACAGAGACACACAAAGAGTGGCAACTAAGTTTAAAAGGGTCCCCATACTGTATAAATCAACCTAGAGTGTTTGACTTGATAGGTTCTGATGACAGTAGTATAGGATCTTCTCGAGGCTATACAAAGATGAGTAGTTGGAGTACCACAAGTGAGGTTGTGGCTCTTCCCAGGAGTGGAAAATGCCATGATATTCTCTTGAGATTCGTATGAAGGATAGGTCCCACAAACTTATATTTTAGATGATTGATATTTTTTATATGGACATGATCGAGCTTGAGCCCTTATTTTGTAGGACATTTCTTGAAATTTTGTAATATTTTGACATAGTTATATATCTATATACAAAGACTTCATTATGGCTTGATCATATATACATATTATTATTTGATGCTTTGATTTAATGTGATGAATGGTTGATATGCCAATACATTGTATGGTTAACTATATGATCATCAAATGCATTATCTGATCATGGAACATGAATGAAAGTAATAAAAATAAATGATCTTTACAATAATCTCACTCTTCAAAATTAATGATGTATTAAAGGATCCCTCACATGATAAATATTGTTTGAATGAGATAGAACCAATTATGAGTCCAAGTAAACCACTAATGATTCAATACCATAAGGTATTGCTTTATAGGGAAACCACTATATTCGGCCATATTATTAGAGGTAGGACCAATACATATGCCTCTTGCGACCAACAATTGAGCCCATGCATAATGTATTACCAAAGCGACACAAGCTAACTTCTATGTATGTCTACTAACACCATCTATGATTCCTATTTTGACTGAATCACCCATCAAAACTTGCCAAAGCATATTGAAAAAACCATCATCCCCATGACACCTATAGACATAAGATCAAACTATGTAAAACAATTAAAAAACAAAGTAAATGGTAGCCAAATCCTAGGCAAAATACTTCTTGAGATAAATTCCATTCCTAGGCTTTGATGAATATTCTCTTCAAAATTAATAAAGTCATAAGAACCCTCCTCCAAGACCCTTTCAATAATGAAAGTACTATACGACTTAGGTTTGAATTTTCCTTCCCCCAAGGTGTCTTTATATTTGTCGTAGACCATGACATGGTCTCCTTCAGAGAAAACCCTAGGTTGTATGCAATTGTCATATTGAAATTTGACTCTTTTCTTACTGTCCTCAGTCATTGTGGTGGAATATTAGTGCTTCTCATCAAGATGTTCCAAATGAGAAGCATACTCTTTAAGACTTTTGATGATCCCCAAAAATGGATAATTATATGGGCTCATTCAACCTCCTAATTTGACTTAATCCACCATTCTCATTAGTTTATTGCATTTTTTTTATCATATCTACGCTAATAGAGTGAATTGGGTTAGTCATTATGCCAGCAAGTCTAATGGGTGCTTTGTGTAGTTTTTTGGTCAATTTTGAGACAAAATCAAAGGTTTTAATGAGCACTTGGCAGCCAAATTCGTGGAATAACAAGGAAGAGGATGTGTAGGAAGGTGTCCCCTTCATTTATGGGCCCTTACCTCGAATTCCCCACCATCAGCTCAGATTTCAAGGACCACCACATCAATTATCACAAGGGCAGTCGAGCAAGGCCTAGTAAAGTTGTTGTTAACTGCAAGTTTTGGAAGCCGAGTCCCTAAATTTTGGGAGGACTATCGGGGTCCTCAATTTGTGTAAATAAGAATGATTAGGGCCTCATTTTAGTTAGTCACTTTGTTGGCAGAAGTTAGCTACTTTGTAGTTCGATATTAGTCATTTTTTTAGTCATTTTTTAGGCAGTAGGTTAGCTCTGCATTTCAGCACATTCTCAAGCTTTTTCTTGTAGATAGTTTTTTGTAACTATTATTTTTTGAGCAATAAAGATGAATCCATCTTTGCACCAGCTCTAATCTTTCTGAGGAGGCTGCAGCTCTTGGGGTTGGGCCCAACCCAAGTGCCCAGTACCTCCTTTGTTTACTTTTATGTGTTTTTGCTGGATTCTTAGAATAACATCTGCCATTTAGATTTAAATATTGTTTTGTTATTTAGGTTGCTTTTGATGATTAAAAAGTATTTTCATCTTTAGAATTATTTGATAGGTTAATAAAAGAGAATATATTCAGAAAAGGGCTATCAAGCACCTCTGATCTCACCTCTCCCTCAGTGGGACCATGAGCTGGGACCAAGGTGTCCTTGCTGCCACCAAAAACACTGTCTTTGCTTCATTATGCAATTATTAGTGTTAGATTCTCATTTGCAGAAGTTGATACCAATTGTGATTACATGCTCATATCCATTCTTTTTTGGTTTCTATATTTGATTTACGTGATTTGCTACCAATAAACTATCGTGCATCATGCCTATGGTTTCTAGGTCAAATTAGGTTAAAGTAGTTAGGTCTTTGGTTTGCATAGCCTTTGTTGATTAGTTTTGGGAAATAATGTGCATGGTACCTGTGATACCTCATCATATATCCCTACCCCATCCATACAACATGTTTTTTCCTCTAACTCAGATTCGTGCCCTTCATTAGCCAATTTTTCCCACTTTGCCCTAATTTCTACATTCTTGTGTATCATTGCTCTCTTCATCCTCGAATGAATCCAATCGCTCCTTAGCCTCATTCACCAGGTCGTAGACCCCTTAACATCATTATCCAACCTCCATTTCCAATTTCCCACCATTTTTCCTCCATCAACCCTCCAAAATCCTCTTTTCGGAACATCGTGTAGAAAATTACAAAACATCCTGTAGAAATTCCAGAACATCCTGTAGAACCCCTGCAGACTTCCTGTAGAAGCTCACGAAAGAAATTTATTGAGATCTGATCACTGTGAAACTCTCTAGAAGGGTGCTAGGGACCCATTAGGCCCTCTTCTAACCTTCCCAACCTCCTGCAAGCATTTCCTTTCGCCAATCCACCTCTGCACAGTAAAAAACAATTAAAGCACATGCACAATAATTCTGCCAACTTTCTCAAAAATACAAAAAGATGTTTCTTTTCAGATTTCACTTCAAAAGTAGCTCATTCACATGCATTTTACCTTTCTAAGAGTCAATGGCATTCCTTTATGTAGCTTTCATCATTTTTCTTGCACCCGTAGGGTTAGTCAAAAAACTAGGGTTTGCTAGGGTTTGCATTTCCTTTCCGCTTTTCACTTCTTTCTGCAAGTAGATTAGCCACTGTTGAGTTAACTTCCATCCATCACAGTGAAAAGCTTCTTCTAAGAGCTCATAGAAGTTGGCTTAAGCTCCTAGCGGACTTGTGCAAGCTGATCAAGTGACAGTTGCGACAAGAGCTAGTACTTGTGCATATAGCACTGTCGCTTCGAAGTTTATTACGAATTACCGGGTTGATAAAACTAAATAATGCAGTCCCAAGAGTTGTAGCATTATCACTACAATACTACAGCCCACCAACTTTATGGACTTGTCATATTGATATTTGACTCTTTCCTTATTGTCCTCATTCATTGTGTTGGCATCGTGACGTTGCTCATCAAGATGTTCCAAATGAAAATAACACTCTTCAAGACTTGAATTGTCTTAAAGAAGATGGACTTCCAACCGAAGAGACAAAATCTCACATTCTATAGGAAATATTGATTCCAAACCATAAACCAGCTGAAAATGAGTGAACCCCATAGTATTCTTAGAGACATTCGGTATGACAAAAGAGTTAGATATAGCATGATGTGATAGTTGGACTTAGATTCATTAATTATCCTTTGTAGTATACTATTAAGGTATTTATTAACCTATTCAAATTATCCATTACCTTGAGGATAATAAGGAGATGAATGCTCCTACCAAATTCCTAGTTTCGAATCCAACTCAAACATCATCTTATTCTAGAAGTGGTTGCCATTATTAATGACAATCTCTTTATGGATATAGAAATGTGAAATGACATGATTAAAAATGAAAAGAGTTTTTGTCTCACCATCATTATTAAAAGTGGGTATAACTTTGACCCACTTTGTAAAGTAGTCTAGTGTTACGATAATGCACTTGTGGCCCTTATCTAAAGTTAGGTTACAAGTAGTAAAATCAATTCCTGACTGAGTAAATGGGCTGACAGTTTTGGAAGGGAAAATCATAGCTAGATGAATGCACATTTTTTGAGTATTTATATAATAGGGATGGAAGTTTTTGGCTTCCTTAATACAATATTTTAAAATCGAAGGCCAAAAATACTCTCTACACAAAATTTTCTGAGTTGTAGCGAGCCTAGATGAATCAACCCTATGACGATATAAAGTATCACCAAAGAACAAATAATTCTTATCCAGGTGACATAATTTTTTATGTTCATTCTTAGAAAAATACTAAGGGAACTTCGAAGCCTAGAGATATTAAATGATGTATCCATACCAAGGATCTTGTTAAGAGGTAAGAAAAATATGTTCATTTGGAAATGATTCTTCATAAGTACCATCTCCTTCACAAGGAAATTCTGAAGTTAATTTTGCAAAAACCAAAGACTTCATTGATTTAGCTGACATAAACTCTAGATCAATCTCTTGTAAACTAATGATACATTTCTTGTATTTTCCTCCAATCACTCGCACAATCAGGACATAATAAAATTTATTAACATCATCTAATAAAAAGGTTTTTCTCTGTAAAATGTAATGACAGAGTTGTTGAACATCATTAACTATTGTTAAAGCGAATTTCTCAATGTGACAATATTAGAGTTCATGATCAACTAAGCCATGACTTAGGTAATAAATCACATGCTCTCTAAGGGAATAATCTTCATGAATTACAACCATACCTATGGTTTATTCTATTTTCATGAGGTACAAAATGAAATATCTACAATAATAAGGTGGAATAAAAAGTGGAGCAAAGCTCAATGACTTTTTCAAAACATCAAGTGAGTGTTAAGCGAATTCCTCCAAAAAAAAGGAACTCCTTTCCTATGTAAACACATAAAACCTTTTGTGATCTCAGCGTAATTCACGATATACATTCTTAAAAAATTGGATTTTTCTTGTAGACTTTGAACATCGTGGATATTTAGTGGCAGAGGAAACTAAAGTATTTCCTCAACTTTGAAAGGATGAACTTGAATCCCTTCATTAGAAATGATGAATCCCAACAACTGACTAGATGTAACCATAAAAATGCACTTATTAGCATTTAACCATATTTTATAATAACGACATCTCCAAAAAGTTAAATGGAGATGTTTTAGATGTTCCATTCTCTTATGGGAGTGACTAGCTAAATCATCCGAATAAGCTTCAATAATATGTTTGATGTCATGGAAAGCATAAGACATAACCCTCTGAAAGGTAGCCGCAACATTTTCAAGGCCAGAAGGCATTTTACTATATAAAAATGTACCCAAGGGAAAATAAACATTGTCTTATGTTGATCTTGAAGATGAATTATTATTTTATTATATCCAAAAAACCCTTCCATGAAGGAAAATAATTATTTCCAGCACACTCATCAATAATGTGATCTATAAATGGAACAGGGAAATTGTATTTCAGACATGCTTTATTCAAGTCCCTGAAATTGATGCATACATAAACTGTTGCTTTCTTTTTCTGTAGTGACTCGAATTGAAACCCATTCAGTTAAAGGAACAGGCTATATGAAACCTACCCTAAGCAGTGTCTCCACTTCTACCTTGATAGCCGGAACTTTCCTACGGTTAATTGGTTGAAGCTTTTGATTAACAGACTTTGTGTTTTCATAAGCCTTGATCTTATGTAGAGCTATAATAGGATAAATCCTAGGATTTTTCTTGTAAGATAAACTGAATACATATATACACTCTTTAAAGAGATCAGTGTCAATTTAAATTTATTTAAGGGAATAATCAACTTCGATGAAGGCATTCTCAATAACATTGGGATTCATAGAAATGTTCACAGGAATAGTTTTTTAATATTACCCATATTACCGTTGGCAAAATATGTGTTGGAGCCAAAGGTTTTAAAATTTTATGAACACTTCTATCACAAAGAGGACTAGACAAAATTGATTCGACTTTATGCAAGTTAGGGAGAAAATAGGACTGATGATGCAAATCATCCCATGGTCTCTCTACAACAATCGTTTCTTCTAGAATTGCCTCTTCATATGGTAAAATTATATCAAGGAAATCCATAGCAAAAGTGGAACCAATTGTTGAGACTAGAACCACATCATCATCCACATCCTTTGATGAAATAGGGATGGGATTAAAATCTACACAATTAATAATGGATTGATATGAAATTTCTACTACAGATATAAGATAAGCCATTCCACCAACTTTTCCTTCTTCTAAAGTGAATGTAGGAGGGGGAAAGGGCCAAGGATCCAAAAGATAATGAGTTCTAAAAGAAAATTATTGAGCGACCAACCTAGATGATTAATTGGCATTAACATGACATGTAAGAGCTGGAAGATCAAAAGTACCCTGTTACCGGGAATAGTGTCCACTCAGATGCTGTTATTCCCACTAAGATGAGTGGCTATCTTAGAAAAAACAAGTAAATTCTACTTTCATTTTCCTTTATGAAAATAGACAAGAGGAGAACCAAGAAGACCAACCTTAGTCTTGTGCTTGATTTCCTCTCCTTCTTGATAGAGCTTGACCGCTTCTTCTTCATTTGCGCAGCTTCAAGGAGCACCTGTGGAATCACAACAACGTACTACTATCAAAGAATCACAGATCTATATTCATAAATAACACAGGATCATATGTGCACTAACCATACAAATGCACATATCGACAAGTACACAAGAATATGGAGGAAAACTAGAATAGCTTTATTAAGATGAAACGTAGCAAGAGGATTACAACCATATGTTCTAACCCAGCATCATCCTCCAGCTAGAAAGCCCTTCTTCACCTTAAGCAAAGCTTAGATCACCCAACACTACGAATATACACCAGAAAAGCAACAACACTTCTCTATAAGATACAAAATTCGAGCCTCTGGATCTCTGTGATGAGGGATCCATATATAGATGATTATAAGGACGTGAGACATCTTCTGGAGTCTTGATTAGTGTCTTCTCTCTGATAGTTCTTGCTTCCACTTGGAGAATGATGATCTCTTACTCATCCCTGGTCGAAAATAGAGAGGCAAGTGTCAGAGGGGAAGCTTCTGGAAGATTCCATGGTTTTCCACCTTGCATTTTGTCCCTTCCATTTGTCCATTCCCGACCATCACACCCTACAAAGGAGCAATTCAGTATGCTTCACACCTTCTACACTGGGAAGGTGATATGCATCGCACCCTCTACACTGGCCTTTCAGTATGGTCCAATTTTGACCATTTATGAGCAATTTTCAGTGGAGAACTTCTGTGAGATGATGTAATCAAATGACCTTGTTTCTTTAGGCTGTGAAGCAATACTTTTAGGGAATTAGGAGCCCTCAGTTTATGGAAATTTATGATTGGGGTTGAAGTGCCCAAAAATCTCTATAATAGTTTCCCCCTAAAGCATGAGGTCGTTAATCTTTCTGATGTCGGGTGAAATGCTTTACTGTGAGGATCCGAAGTTTTTTTGAGCTGGGAGACAACATGTAATATGATACAATACAATACATTATTTTTACAACATTTTTTCATGATCTAGCTGAGGCGGGCATTCCCATCCTTAGCTTTATAAATTCATTTTCATGTAAATAGGACAGACAATCGTCTGTGTGACAGACTGATGGTATGGACTCATCATCCTTTGGTTTGGATGATCATCTGTTCTGCAATGATATACACTTTATGTCTTTATATTCCTGAATCTATCACATCCCAGATGGATGAAACTAGATCCCGGGTCTTCAAAACTCATTCAATCTTCACTCGAAGTACAAGTCGATCCATGTGAAAAATATTCTGGAGTCGAACATGGAAAGACATCGCCTGATTACCAACCAATGATGTGAGCTGTTAACAGGCACGAGAGGAATCACCAATAATGACAATGACCCTCAAGGTACTACAGTACAATTCACATGGTGTGAAAAAGGACTTGGCATCGAAAACCATGTAAAATCTCTCGGTCGAAGGCCATTGATGTGAACCTGTCGCCAAAAGTGAGAAACTTGCCATTAAGGCATGCAAGCTTCAAACTACTAAAAGGGTTGTTCCTAAGTCAACTTCTTGGATAATGAGCAGATGTTGAAAAGAAGAGACCCGTCGTAGGAGGGCCTTAATGAATCCCACATCAATGACACGAAACGAAGAAAATGATTTTGGAGGTGAAAACAATGTGACGATACAGGGTTCAGGGCGATGGTCATGAAAGAATGGAGCATGAATGTATTGCAGTGGGTGAGACATAGGTGAATTGTTTGAATGACTTCTCTTGAACATATCAGTGACACTAACGATGGATTGGTAGCGTTAACCCCAAAGATGGACGGTGTGATGGACCAATGGTGATGACCAGTGAATGGAACAACCCAACCCGGCATGGATGCGGATGGAAAGTGTCATGTTCAAGAGCAACTTGCTACCAATAAAATTTCTTCAAGTTTTCTTCCCCATTTTTCCCAGTCATTGCTGACCAGTACCTCTTTATTTTTGTCAAGCTTGAGGAGGATAATATATGCTTGTTCTATAATCTACCCTTCGAGTGAACCTGTCACTATATTCTAGCGAGCCTAGCGATAGTGAAACTAGTCCTCATCCATGCGGCTGAGTTTGTTGCTATTTGGTCTTAACGAGTTTAACGACAAAGATAACTCAGTCCCTTTCAATTTTAGAGAGTCTGAAAGAAACATAAAGGAGACTCCAACGATTCATTTTTTTCATGCAATCCCTTAAGTCAAAAAAAGCATAAAATAATACAAAAGGGATGAATCTTTGATAGTTTTAATGAGCTGAACAAGACAAGCGCTCGATATTTTTGTGTAATAATCCCTCAGGTCCAAAAAGATTAAAATCTAGATGAGGGATAGCACTTACGATGACTTTAACGAGCCGGGGAGGCCAAGCGCTCAGCAATATTTTCATATTTTATGAGTCAAGTGAAAAAATCTTAAAGAAGACTCGTTTTCGAGGAACGAGTGATGCTTTCGGGTAGTAGCTGATTCCAGGTAAGATTTGCAGTTTTCCAATCATGGCAGTGTCACAAGGATGGAAAATATAATCACTCTTCGTAGATGTTCCTCGAAGGGGTAAACAATCATATGGTGGTGAGTGATCAGCTAAACACAGAGTGGAGGTGATGATGAGAGCACGACCAAGGCTCAAAAGTTGGCAATAAGGCATTCACAGTGGTTATTTACCGGTTCATTTTTTAATGAGCTTAAATGCTGGGAGGAAACATTTGCTCATGACTTATGTTTATTTTTTAACGAGCTTGAACTATGCGCTAAAACTACTCGTGGGGGGTTTATTTTTTAACGAGCTTGAACCCTGCGGTAACATTGCTCACAATGATGGTCATTAAGTCTTTGATTCACCATTAGCATTTTTTTCTTTCAAAGATTGTACTACCTATTCATTTTCTTCATCAAACCGATTAGAAATGAAAACATATGCATGATAAATGAGTTAAGAACACTAGTATTTTACTTGAATTACGTGCATGGTAAATTAAAAGTGACTTTTACCTCTCATTTTACCATTTCATTTGAATTTGGTTTGTTTGAGCTCTAGAGGTGCTTTTGCCCTTGATTTTCACCAGCGTATTCCGGGAGATTCTGTGGACTATTCTCGACACCGTTTAGACTAGGTAGGAGCTAAACTTGTGCTCTTCAATTGCATGCCTTTCATTTTGGATTTTGAGCTTGTTTCCTTGTTCTGCTAAGCCTCTAGGCTTTGAAGAACTCCCCCTAGGACCATCGCACCCTTCCTTAATCGAAAGGTGCAATGCATATTGATCTTCTCATTGACTAGTCAGTATGCATCGCTCCCAGTACACTTACTAGGGTGTGATGGGTGCGGGGAGGAAATTTTTTGCACAGTTTCCTCATGGATTTTTGCCTATTTTTACCAAATTAAGATCCTAACTCTTCTCTTGTTTGTTTTTCGGAGATTCATCAGAGCAAAATGGTTGTTACGTGGTGAGAATGTCAGCATGAAGAAGAGGACGTTGTTGCTTTACATGATCCAAGCACAGTAGCTGCATTGCAGAACTGTGGCTTGTTGAAGTTTTTCAATATCTCGAGCATGAGGCAACAAATCAGCTTGTTGCAATATTTCCTCAATGCTTGGGATCCTATCAACTAGGTGTTCCAGATTAGGGGAAAATTGATCCCCCTAATAGTCATGGACATCTAATTTCTGACCAGTTTATCGATGCATGGTGCCCCTCTCTCATTATCAGGCTCCACCTGTGGGGGTGAGTCCGTGAGGGAGTATATTCATTGGCACTGCAGAGAGGGATCTTAGCTGAGTATGGACGGCGAGATAAATATCCGAGATGTCACTGGCCGTCCCTTGCGAACCATTCTGTTTACTTTTGCTAGACTGACTGGTAGTTCTACTCTTCACATAGCTAATAGGTCTTATATGCAGTATGCTATGGAATGCCTTGAACCGAAGGCATTCAATTGGTGTGATGCAGTACTCTATGTGATGAAAGAAAAATTGACCAACGTGAAAAGAGGAAGATCCAAGAACTTTGGCTATGGTTCTATTTTAACCGCTTTCACCTTGGAGAGAATCCCACTAATGCAGCCGCAATACATTTCACTTGGCCTACCTCCACCGACTGAACCACAAATGAAAAGATGGGTTCACCTCATGTCTCGGCACGCTGGCCAGCCCCAGATTTCTTTTTCTGAGACCTTCTTTGAGTGGTTTGATCATCGAGAGATAGTTTATGCTAGGTTCCCATATGCTGGTATGGATTTCCGAGGTGACCCGGATTTGGTGCTGCCGGCTGGCGAGCAGTCGGGTGCCATGGGTAATTCTTCTGACCATATCTCTGTTCATTGTTCTCTATAATGTTATTATGTTATCTGATCAAGACTAATCAAAACTCATGTGCTCATGCAGACATTTGACCAGTTTGACCAGCAGTACGCCACAGAGACCCATCGGCCGCTCCAGCAAGAGAGGCTGTTGGGAGGGCCATCCTTCGTGACCTTGATGTGGTCGAGACTCTTTCAGCACTATAAGGCCAAATGTGGGGACCGACGTGCTGCCCCTGTAGTTGTAGCGACATACTACTGGAGTGCCGAGTCGATGGACTAGGCTTTTACGCATGATTGCACAGCCGGTGACTTGTTATCACCAGCATCATTAGACTAGGGTGCCCGCTAGAATTTTGAGTTTTGGGTCATTTGACTGATTTTTTCTTGGTTACAGAACATTATGTACAAACTATAAACATTTATGAAATATATTTTTGATTTT
>APFE030516846.1:0-16108 GCA_000404065.3 Pinus taeda | reverse complement strand
TGTGAAAAAGCAAGTTTCCTTCAAAAACTGTGAATATGCTCTTCATAGGGTTCGGGGAGATTCCATATTTCTGACATCTTTAAAAAAAATACTTCCAATGTTGGAGTTGATCACCCCTTTTCTTTCAGAAAATGGTGACATCGTCTAGGTAGACCACCATGCTTTGACCCATGACACCTTGTACGGAGATATCCATTGCTCTTTGGAAGGTTACCCCAACATTTATTAGCTCGAAAGGCATATGTTGAAATGCAAATGTCCCCCAATTTATTCGGAATGTTTTTTTGATCTGATTGGGTTCAACTACTAGGAGCTAATTGTAACGAGAGAAGCCATCTAACAAGGAGAATAGTTTGCATCCCGAGACAATTTGGAGGTTTTTCTTGATGGAGGGGATAGGGTAGTTTTCTTTAGCTGAGGCCTCGTTGAGGTTTCATAAATCAATGCACATATGTATCTCTCCATATTTCTTTCGTACTAGCACTAGATTGGATACCCATGTAGAGTGCCTGATCTTGAATATGATGTGAGCATCCAACAATTTCTTGAGTTTCGTTTGGATGAGGGGTTCTAATATGGGCTGCACCTTCCTCTTGGGTTTCAAGATTGTTTAAGTTTGAAAACTCCTCATAGATGTTGTACCAGGAGAGCCTTGTGGTTTTAATAATTTTGCAAGGTATGTCCCCAAAGAAGGGTGGCTTCTCGTCTTGGTCAACCTCCCATGACCCACTTCATAAGCCTCTGTGAGCAGCCTTAGTGGTCGGGGATCCATTTCATCCTCAAAGTAAGAGATGGATATGCACTCAAGGTCCACAATGCTTGAAATGTAAAAAATACAATCCCACGATGAGAGAGACGACATGAAATCAAGTAAAACTGCAAAATAAAAGAAGATTTAGGAGGTGGTAAGATAGTCGTAGGGGAGAAAAGTGGCATGGTCGCAAGGATAAAAATCCAACTAAGTGACTTGTAGTATACGTCATAGATTAATAGAGCTCATATATTAGTGGGGGTCACAAAGTCACACGTTTGGTTGATGGGGTAGTATGGTCACAAGTCAAAAGTCAATGGAGGACACAGGGTCGCAAGTCACACGGTTACGTCATGGCAATGTCACAAGTCACAAAGTTGCGTGAAAAGAGATATTGTGGTCTCAACCCACATGATAGGTTTTAAGAGGATCAAGGAAAAAAATTTGTGGCTTTATGAGGTCTAGGATTCTTCAGGGAAGTAGGTTTACGCTTACCAGTGAAAACTTGGAAGGTTAAGGTCGAAAAATGGGCAAGATCTGGGTCTAGGAAGAGTGGAATTAGAAAGGGAAACTACTTTTGGGAAATGAGGTGAAAACTAAAAGTTAGATGGGCTAAAACTCCCAGGGCATGGGATGCAGAAGGCTAGGGATGCAGACAAAGACACCTGGGAAAATAATCATGATTACTAGGAAGGTGAAAGGTCACTTACGTGGAGTAAAACACATGGCCAAGTCACAAGCCTTCCTCACCTTCTGTATGACCAAAAGAGAAGTTATAATGAGAATGGGCAACCTTGCCTTATATAACTTTGGTCGCTCATGCAAGGTTGCATGGGTATGACATGCGACTTTGCGACCTATGCAACCTTCTGACCACATAGTCGCAACGTCGCAACGGTTGAATGATTGCGTTCATGAGTGAGTGAGGTATGTGCGACCTTGCAACCATCCAGCCATGAGGTCACAATGGTCACATGGTCACATTGATGTCCAAGAGAGATAGATGTGACCTCGTGACCTATGCGACTAGTGAATCACACAGGTCGCATCAGTCGCAAGATTTAGACTTACATCCATTATGTAACTACGACCGACCAACCTTAGGTAGTAACTAGTGACTTAGCTTTACAAAGTTGAAATTATAGAATTTTACGAGGTTCTTCAAGATTGGTGAACTCTTTGAGGAGATCCTAGTGGTGTCGGTGGCTTTGCATGATACAGGGGCTCCGAAAATTTTAGTTTTTCCATATTTTTGAAGGGGTTATTGTAGTAACTACAACAATTGGCGATTCCCTGGGAGACTCCAGGACCTATGACGCCTTCTGGCCTAGATCAAGGGGACTTAAATAAGTATTTCTTTATGGATATTTGGGTCCCACTAATGGTATTTGGTTCTCTCCTTTGAACCGGTTGGCTTTCCCATCTTGCCAAAAATGGTCATTATCACACAAGCTAGGGTACTATATGTTGCTATCCTGGGACGGAAAAGGAAACTTGAAGTTATAATATGAGCTTGAAATTTTTTCAATATAGCAGTCATGGTACTCTAGTGTTTCCCCAATGCCAGCAAGCCTGAAAATTACCCCAATGGAGTCTAGAAATCTTGAATGTTTCCCCACTGCGAGTAACCCTGGTCAATACACTGGTGGAGTCGTTGCCTCAGCTCTTTGTGCGGGAAGCCTTTCTCGATCATTTAGCCCTTATTATGAATGAATGGACGTGCTCATTAGCACCTGTTTGTATATTATTATCTGCACTTATTTGATGGTTGCTTAAAGCCTGCGCGGATGAGGGATCCTAACTTATTTGACTTGGAAAGAGGTTGTTTCTGGCTTTTCAGAGACCTTATTGTTTTCCCGAAATATATGTATGGTCAAAAGGTTTCTTAAGTCTTCCCTTCCTTCATAGTACTAGGGGTGATCTAGAACAATTCACAAGTTATGAGCCATCTAAGCATATGGAACAGACCGATGCAAACAGGAACGAAGGTTGTGTGTACCTTCGAGTTCCCCACTAATGCTAATCTGGCACACTAGATTTTTTTCTGCAACTTAATTCTTGTTTAAAAATAGTTCTGTAGAACATCTATGGGAACCAATGTGTAGGGTCATTCTATCCTCTACCTTCCATCTCAAACTTATCCTGAAGGGAAATGAAACAACAAACTATACTGAAAGGAAAGCGACGACTATCTAGGAAAACAAAAACAGGCTATGGAAGAATATGGGGCTACCAATCTTGGGTCTAGTAGGTGAAATAGAACTTCAAGTCTTGGTCATTCACACAGAGGGGTTCTACTCACCCTCCCGAGGTTTGCAACTTGAATATGTGTTGGCCAATTTTCTCTTTGATCTAGAAGGGGCCAATCCACAAATCTTGGAACTTCATATGCTTTCCCCTATCTTCGTGGGCCCAATCCCATTTAAAAACTAGATCTCCCACATTAAACTCGCATGACCTTGTATATTTCTTGTCAAACCATGTCCTAATCTGGGCTTGATAAATGAGAAATTTCTCTTTAGTCTGTAGTCTCTCCTTTTCCAACCTCACAAGGGTATTGATACGGCTTTGAATGGCAGGGCACGGGGAGCCTTGAGACACTTGGATTAGTTTGAGGGTACGAGGTATAGGTTAGGTGGCATGATGGCTTCTTTTCTGTAAACTAGGAAGTAGTGGAATGTACCAACGGATGGTTTGGGGATAACCCAGTCGGACCAAAGGCTGTCACTGAGTGCATTGTGCCAATTTCTTTAATGAGAAAGCAAGGTTTTATTGAGGATGCAAATGAGCATTTTATTGGTTGATTCTACTAGGCCATTACCCTGAGGGTAGTAGTTGGTTGAATGTTTTAACATGATACTACTTTCGAAAAAAAATCATACAGTTTTAAAGACAAAAAATATGTAGCATTATTAAAGACAAGTGAGGTTGGAACACTGAACCTAGCAATGATGTACTGATTAATGAAATATATTACCTCGTCATTGTTAACCTTCTGTAATGGACTTTCCTCTACCTGCCTGGTGAAATAGTCAGTGGATATAAGTATATACCTGTTTTGTTTTGATGAGTTTGACATGATCTCACCTATGATATCCAACCCCCATTTCTAAAAAGGCTCCTCAACTTCTAAGGGTTGGAGTGGAGCAGGTGATCTCGCTTGCCTACTTGCATGCTTATGGCATATGGGACATTTCTGAGCATGGGCATCTGTGCCCCTGAACAATGTGGGTTAGTATAAACCTGCCCGCATGATCTTATGGGCCACGGGGTCGATTGCATAGTGACCTCCTGCAGGTCCATCATGTAGATCTTTCAACACTTGTTGAGCCTCATCGTATTGTAAACATCTTAGTAGTACGCAGAGGTGGTGCTTTTTGAAATTTTTTCTTTGAACCATTTGAAATGAGGTTGTCTTAAGCCCAATGACTCTCTTCTGTTTGGTGGATGTGGTCTTGGGTAGAGATGCTTGCACTAGGTATTGCCTTAAATCAGAGTACCATGAAGAGGAGTCATGTGGGACGAGAAGTTCATTCTGATACATTTTTATTTCATGTTCCCACCATTCTTTCTCTGGGACTAGTTGATCAGACTCTGTATTTTTTTTATCAGCTGCCTTGACGTCTAGTTTGCAGAACCCGTGCCCTTTCATAGTGTGGGAGGGCTTGAACTCCAAATCGTATTCTAGGAGGGAAGTCATCTAGTTGGCTCTCCTCTCACCTAGTTCCTATTGCATGAAGAGGGATACGATGGTGGGGTGTGGAAGCATTACTGTGGCGTGGTTTGAAGTGTTTCACCACTTTTTAGACTATGTATGCTTGCTTATGAATGTTTTAATAATTTATCTCTACACCTTGGAGCCTTGTAGTCATGAAGGACATAGGTCATTCGTCATCGTCGCAATTCTTTTGTGTGAGGATCACAACCAATGACAAGTCTGAGGAGAAAGAGTATAATATAAAGTCCTTGTTGAACTCTGCGTTGGAGAGTGAGGAGACTCCACGATTATTATTTTAATGCGATTAAAATATTACCTTCCATATATATTCTATTTGAATATTGCATCATTTTTTATCATATTCTGTAAAGGTTTGACAATTTGTGCAAAATCTGAAATAAATTTGCAAAGAAAATTAATTTTTCGAAGGAAATATTACATACATTTTTTGGTGCTCAGCTAAGGGATCTATGCTATATCTCTTTCACATTCAGGATTTATAGTGATTCCATTCTTTGTGATTATATGACCAAGCAAGTTACTTTTGAAAACTGCAAATATACTCTTCATAGGGTTGAGGGAGATTCCATATTTCTGATATATTTTGAAAATATTCTTCAAATGGTGACATCATCTAGGTAGACCACCACACCTTGAATCATAAGACCTTGCAAGGTGATATCTATTTCTCTCTGGAACGTTACCCCAGTATTTATTAGCCTGAAATTCATACGGTGAAATGAAAATGTCCCCCACCTTGTTTGGAATGTTGTTTTGATCCAATCAGGTTCAGCTACGAGGACTTTATTGTAACCAAAGAAGCCATCTAACATGGAGAACACTTTGTATCTTGATATGGTTTGGACGATCTACTCCATGAAGGGGATAGGGTAGTTGTCTTTATCTGATGCCTGGTTGAGGTTCTGTAAATCTACACATAGATGTATCTCCCCAGATTTCTTTGGTACTAGCACCAGTTTGAATATCCATGTAGAGTGTCTAACCTTCAAGATGATGCGAGAAGCTAACAATTTCTTGAGTTCCTTTTGGATGAGGGGTTCTACTATAGGATGCACCTTCCTCAATCCTTGCTGAAACAGTTTGGCCCCTTATTTTTAGGGATGGTATGCTGAATAATTTGAGCATTGTAAGTTTTTTAGTCATCATATGTACAAGAAAAAATATTGCGGGACCTTTTCAATAGGCTAATGAATTCATCTCTTTCCTTTGGGTGCATCCCAGGCCTATGTTGACACATTTGGGGTGAGAGTCAGTCCCAAGGTTGATCTACTAGTGTAGGAGAGGGGAACTATGAGTGTTGTTGTTCGACGAGCCTCAAAAATGGTTCTGGAGGTCAAACAATCTATCTAACCTCACCACCTACTCAGGTAGGGGTTTCCTTTACACGAATCCAATTCTTGTTATAGTGACCTCTCATATTCCACTTCATCAATGGTTGCATCTTTGAACACTTCCGCATTTGTCATGAACTCTGGAATCTTTGGGTCATCATTGAAAATGCGCACGTTATTTATGTTATCGACCACTACCATTTTATACATCATTTCAATAGAAAACCCATCCCTAAAGGGTGTGAATCTAGCTCCAGCATTAGCTAAATTGTCAAGAGTGGGATTATTAAATCTAGTAATGGAAATGATATCAAAATATTTAAATGAAATTATGAGATGCCATACCTTTTGCTGGTAGTTCTTGAGATGCGGGGACAAATAGTGAATTGTATTCTCTACATGGCTTGTAATAATTTAAGAATCCCCAATTACCTTTAGGCAGTCTGCTTTTAGGTCAATGGCCATTTTTAGGTCGACGATTGAGGCCTCATATTCTGCAGTGTTATTGGTGCATTGGAACTCTAAACCATAAGAGATCAATAATCTAGTCCCCTTGGGGTCTAGCAGGATGCACCCTGCTCGAGCTCCATCATTAATTTTATATCTGTCTTAATATAACATCCATGTTCTAGTACTAAGGGAGGGTAAACCCGACGTATGCAAGTTTAAGGCACATACTTCATTATCGAGGCTTGGGGTTTGCATGAGAATTTCAGTTTGGGTATTTGGGGAAACGGTTGATGTCTAAGGTTGATAGTATCCTAACAAGGACTCTAGGAAGCACACCCGCAGATCTTGTTGCATGTAGCTAATTGGGACGTTAGAGCCCTCTAGGTCAATTATAGTATGCTTCATGAAAGGCTCATTATTGACCCTTATCTAGTTATTTAATCCCTTGTAAGGTAGCCATAAGTGGGACCAATATGTTGCTAAGTAGCCTTGAAGCATACATGGCCAATCTATACTAAGATGAAGACCGTAGGCTTCTAGAATGTCTACAACGATTATGTCAATGCACTAGTGCACTTGAGAATTAGAAGATAACTGAATGATAACATTATATAATTCTCCCATACCCAAAACTTGAGACCTGTCGAGTTGGATGATTTTGGTGTCATTTTTCTCTGGTTAGATATTTAGCTTCTTGCATATTGACCAGCGAATGATGTTAGTTGGTCCACTAGGATCGATGATGCACTTGTGAACATTAGATTTGAACATCCTGAAGGTTAAGAGGAATGGCGGTGTCGAGCCTCTTGAGTTTGGGTTTTCGGTGTTCACTATGTCTTGTAGGTCAATCATAGCTAGGGATTGGCCTGTGGAGTTCCCCTCGCTCGATGTGGAGGGTTTTGAAGGGGTAGGAGAGATGGCGAAGGCTTTGGCAATCAACTCATGTTGACTAGTCAACTTGCATAACTTGTATAATGAGATATTAGCTAGAGTCTTCTACAAAGCTTCGATAATATTATAATATAATTCTAATGATGAAGGCTTTTGTGTCAAGTGTTTCATTGCCAAGTTAGTTTTATCCGTCACCCCTTTGGAAAAACTTCTAGGTGTGGATGATTCTCATTTTGTACTGGTTGGTGACTCATTAGAGCATAAGTCATTCATCCCTCTAATTGCAGAAGTGGATGACCGGCTGGTATTGGTGTGGGGTAGAATCCTTTGTAGAAATGCCCTTTTCTTATCCTCCAGAGTAGCTTCAAACACGATATTTTTAATCCTAAGGTTGTAACTTTTTTGGGTCTTGGGGGGAGTATCTTCGGCGATGGCCTCTTGAGCAGTCAACAAATCCCACCCATAAATGACCTCAAGGGTTAACATAGCAGATGGAGCATCATCACTCGGAAGGGAGTTGTCCTCCTCAAGATCGTTAGTTTTTGCTTCACCCTCTCCAACAACCCAATCCTCTAATAGTTGGATGACTACGACAGTCATATTATGGAGCCACTACAGACAGGCCTTCTCTGAGTGGGATGTCTGATGGAATTTGAAAATGTTATCTTTTCCTAGCTCCTCCACATTGAAGTTTGAGTTGGATGTTTGCGACATATGAGGGGGGAGATTGTTAGTTTTCCAAAAAAATGGCTTAGCGGGTTTTTCTCCTCCTGAAGCATCACTAGTTATTCGCTTTAATTCAGAAACTTCATTAGTCAACTGATTTAGGGATTTGGCCAGTCCCTCAAAATCGAAGGAATATTTGTCTATGGTTTTACTTGATGAGGCCGGATTCTTCCTCCTTGAGGCTTTTTCATCCTCCTGGGACTGATTCTCTATGACACTGATAGAGAGGGGGTCCTTTTTGACTTCAAGCACAATAGCAAAGTTCTCTACCAGGATGGGTTTGCTTCACATTTAATGAACAAAACAATATCCTAAGATAGGGCCCTGGTTTAATAATCAATTGTGATGGAATCATCGAGGGCTATGTCCATAGGGAACTTATTCAAAATGTTGGTGAAATATTGATTGAAATATTTGACCTTCTCTTTCTTATTACATTTTAGTGTGTTGAGTTCAGTGAGGAGCATAAAAGGTGTCTTGTCTTCTAAAAATTTGTCAAGGAAGGTTTTCCAGAACTCATCCCAAGTTCAGATGGAGGTGACAAGCAGCAACTAATACCATGTGGCTTCTTTATTCTCAAGGGTGTGAGGGAATAAACGACATGGTACATTATCATATTGGACCCTCATCATTTGCAATTCTAAGTAGAAATTTCTAATATGGTCGTAGCTGAGGTGCCCTTCTCAAGGTCAAACTTTGGGAGGTGTTTCTCATAGTGGCAAGGCATGTCATGCAATTGGCCTCTAAGATTTAATGGGGATTGATCCATCCATGCTATCGGTTCTTACCATCAATTTCCACTAGGGTAGAAAAGGAGGCAATGGTAATTACTTTTTGATTTGCTATCTATGCCTAATCCCATGTTGGTGTGAGGGGGTTGCCTGCCTTCTCCTCGAGGCACTCTTAGGTGTCCTAGAAACCTAGTGTTTCTCACATTCCTAGTATTCCTCAAGTTTCTCATGATATGCTAATTATTTTACAAGTTTATATAGTTTCTAAGGTAATACTTGGTTCCCCGTCCCAAGATCCCTTGAGTAGCCCCAGTGAGAGGTTGATTGTTAATTGGGGTCTCTTCAGTGAGATGTCAATCGTTTGCCTGCGTCTCCTCATGTTGTGACCAATTATTTTCACCGGTGATGGTATTCCTAGGGTCACCTTCTCATCTTTAGGATGACTATCCAACCCTTCTATAGATAGCCTATCAACATTGTCTACATAGTCATTCAATGCTACGTCGATTAATAGTGATATGGAGTTAACGAGGATGTCTTGATGTGTGTCATGAAACGTGGAGGTGCATGGATCGGATAAGCAGTTAGTGGCAGGAATGCATTTCAGATCCCTGGCAAACTATTGAGTAATATGGCGCAGATCCATGATCTGTTCACTTGTGACTTCGAACATGGGAAGTACCTCTCCTCCGAGAGCATCATCAAGAGGGGGAAGTTGGGAATCATGTTGATGCGGCCTCGTGAAGGATAACCCATAAGGGGGATTGTATGGTATTTCAAGGGGCATGGGGGGGCAAGTTTGGTTACTACCTTGATGAGAACTTTCAGTGTGAGGTCATGGATTAGTACTTTCCATGGCCCTCCTTCTAGCGCCAAATCTGTTTGATGGGCTGGAATTTCTGCCAACAGCAAAGGGGATCTCCTTAGTATAGATTCCCAACTAGAGCCTACAACGTTTGCAATAGGGATCCCTTCTAGTATGTAGGCTCAACTATTATTCAGTTGTGTTGAGCTTGCCTCAGATGTAGGTGAAATATGAACTCAATTGAAAGCATGGACCTCAATAAGTACAAGAAAATAATTGACAAATCTCTTATGGCACACAAACCATGAATAGTTAGACTATAAAGAACATAAACCTTATGTAAATTTACTGTTAGTAGACTTCAAATAATACTCATGTTTTCCAATATAAAGTGCTTACCAATTGTAAATTAACTCACAACGATCAAACATCTACGACATAAATAATGTTGCAGTCAAAATAGATTATACCAATACCAACGAAATAGTTCACCAACACAAGAATATAGTTAGTGAATCAAATACCATTCGTACGAAGTGTTGTAGCATACATCGCCATGTAAATTTCATTTTCAATTTTATCACAAAAAATAAAAAAATCAAATATTATATTCTAGAAATAAAATAAAAAGAGAATGTGAAGGTCTGAAAGTACTGATTTGTTTTATATTTTTTATGGCATTCACATTCGATGAATGGTGGGGCCCTGACCCGTATTAAAACTCGAGTAGTATCTTAATATTTAAGAAAGCATGGGTTTGAGAATTAGGTAAAGTGTTATGTGGGGGATCAATGATCATGCATTATAACTTAGGCTCAACCCCCATAGTTGACCATGACATCAAGGTATTTGACCGAGATCTATGGCCTGAGATTGTTGGTGAGGTTCAAGGCTGATGAACATCCTATACACTCCCTAGCCCCACAGCGGGCCACCCCCATTTCTCCACTCCATCTCATCTCTTCCACATAACCCACCACCATCATTCATTACCATCCACATCATCCACCTTACCCCATCACCTCATCTACCACTCCATTAATTAGTTACAATAATTACAAGTTTTTGACCCCCGTTTTATTATTATATGTACAAAAGACAAGAAAAACCCTGTCACATTATTATTTTGTTTAGTACTAAGCAACCTTGAATCCTATTCAGTAGTCTGAGTCAGCAATCGTCCTGGCAACTGCCACCTAAAGTGACCATGGCCAAACAATTAAGTTCCTCATCAGTTATCCATACCCCATTAATGGATGTTGAACAAGATATTTCTGATACCCTCTATATAATTAAAAATCATTCACTGGATCAAGAGGTCATTTTAAACCATAAGAAGTCCCCTATACTCATGGAAATGGTTAGGTCAGGTGTTCTAGCTTCTTTTGTTCCTGGAACTCATTTATTTCCTAAATTTATTCAATGGCTAGCCTCAACAATGTACCCGAAGAAGTGTTTCATAATGAATCAATTAGGGGAGAATGTTTTTCAAGTAACCTCATAGTTAATACACTAATTTATGAATGACCATGTGTTTGGAACTTACACCACCTTTACTAAAGAATCCCTGATTTCTTATTATGATAACATGTCTCCTTAGGAGCTCTCTCGTGTCACCTATTTGTTGGCCCCTAAATTTGGTCAATTCTCCCTCGATGGTAATCTCTTCTCTTTAGAAAAAATTGCAGTTGATATAATACTTGTGTTGCAAGCAATTTCCAAGATTCTAGTGAAAGAACACTCGAAGTAGGTAGATAAAGTTGTGTTGGGATTTTTATCCTTAATTTTAAAGCTTGAGATAGTACTAGACATTCCAGCTTTCTAGGTAGATGCTATCAATACTTAATTTATGACTTTACCTCTTAGTGGTTCCTTCAAATTTCCTCCAGTCATTACTTATTTATTTTTGTATCAAAATACTGAAGATTTTTCTGATTTGGGGCTAAATGTTGTTGATATTAATAAAAAGAAACGGTCAGTGGTATTCTAGACAAACCTGATAAGGGGTGATCCAAGAGATAGTGGTTTATTTGATTTTACTTTTTTATTCCTTCCAGTTGTTTATAAAATTTTGAATGGAAGCCTACCCCCAATCTTTGTTTCTCAAGTTCAAGAGTGTCTTCAATTGAGTAAGGATGTGACATGTTGATATTGGTTCATCTTTGAAGAGCATGCAGAGATTAGGCTTTATGGAGCCTTTGTCAAGCCTTATAGATTACCTAAATTTGTGCCAATGAGGCTTCTTTCCCTTGAATTTATTAGGAAAAGCTTAAATCTTGATCAAGTTCATTTTGTTCCTATGAATAAATTCTTCTTCTTCAAGTTTCCTAAAAAATTAGGACCCTAGGACCCTTCATTGTAAACGCTAGACAGGTTGCCCAGGAGGTTGAAAGATTTTTGAATGACATGTGTCTGTTACAAGCGGTTGAGAGAGCTTATGACCCTAATCAAATTATTTCAAAAATAAGACTGGAGAATGGTTATTCAGCCTTTGTACATGAAAGTAGACCTGAAATAGACAAATTGGCAAATGGAGGTTTGCAAAACACTCATGGGATAGAGATTGAAACCCTAGAATTATAGAAAAATAGGTCAAGAGGGTTAGAAAGGAAGTTATTTATCTAGACGAGGAAGAATCTGAAGCAACAAAAAGGACCAAGCTTCAGGATGAAATGTCCTTAACACAACCTAGTTTAGTGATTTAATTAGGAGAGAAAGAAGGTGCCCCTGATTCCCCATCTTCTAGAGAACCTGTTTGTTATGAAACCAGCTCGATCTTGAAACAACTGTAACCCTGTAATTTCAGATCTCCAAGTTCTGAAATTTCTTCCTGTGGTATCTCTCTAAGTTATATTTCTAACCCCGTAAGTCTGATCAGAATTTGATTATCCAAGAAAGAGTTACACCAATTATCCCACAGTGACCTAATATAGACTGCTTCAGTAGATAGAACTTGTACTAAGTTCCTCATGTCATTGTTTCAACCTTAGCACCTGAAACCGATACACAGAAAACTATGGTCCATCCTATTATTGAAACTTCTTATGAAATTTCAATTTGATGCTCAGAGAGAAAGTTATGAAGATTTTCCCATGGTGGCCTATTTGGAATGTAATTTGGGGGTATGCAAAAACCCTAAATTCCTCAGAATATATCTCCGAAAATGTAGCGACAAGGGATCTAAATTTGGAACCAAGATTTAGAACAATTTGTTCTCAAATTGGTTTTTTTTTAGCTTCTGAAACTTCGTAGTGAAAGAGTTATAACGAACATCCCATGATGACTTGTTTTAGCTTAAATTTTGGAGCTTGCCAAAACCCTAACTTCTTGAGATAATATCTCCAAAAATATAGCGAGACAATCTTTGAAATTCAGACTCGAGGTTTAGCACTATTTCATCTCAAATGGGCTTGTTTTCTAGCTTCTGAAATGTTGCTAAAAAAAATGTATAGCTAAAATGGCACGATGACCTATTTGGAGCAGCAGAATCCTAGAATCAAAATCTCTAATACCAAATTTATGGAACCAGCTCGCAAAAATATAGAAAAGATAGATGAACGCCTTAGAAATAAGCCTCTTCGAGGGGGAAACCTCCTTTACATTACACAAATGAACAATTCTTGGATGATACAAATGACAAGACCCCCTTTCTATATATAGAAGTCTAAGGGTTCATAATATAATTAGAGCCGACATAACAATAATAATGTAAGGGAAAAATAATAACAATAGTGGGCTTCTATGGGGCATAATAGTAACAATATGGGGACTACATGGGTACAACAATATAATAATGGGGTTGTACTAATCACAATAAGGGGTTACACTAGTAGTTTAGGGGCCTAACACTGTTCATGATCAGGTTCCTTTAATTCAAAGTATGTTTTCTTAGATAGCTAAGAGAAATCAAAAGATGAAGTTAAATATGGTTGCTCAAGATGAGTCTCAGGTAACTCCTGAAGAAACTAGATTGCTATCTGCCATGGATTCAGATAAGAGACAACTTAAAATATCTTTTCCTCATCCTACTGAAATATCAGTGGGGTCTACTAGCAATTTCAAGACTATGAACTTAACTTTTTGACACTCACAAGCTTCCAATGCTTGACAATATCAATTTTCATATGCAAACTAGGCAATTGATCGCAACTAATCTACATAAGACAAATGTAGCAGTTTTCAAGGCAGAAAAAATTGTAAATAAGGTGATTCAATAGTTAAAGGTGGAGAAAGCCAACTCCAAATCTTTGAATGCTCAGGTGGATGAGCTAAAGAAGATTATCATTAAAGTATGCGTCAATCCTAATGACCAGCCTGTTGTTCATAAATTATTGCAATCTAGCAAGTCATAGATTTGGGCTTTGAAAAAGAAGTTGAATATACCTAAATGTGAGCATCTCATCACTGCAAGGAGAGCTAAAGTAGAAAATGAAAACTAAAAGCTCCTACAGTATGTGTTGCAGAAGACTAAAGAAGTTTCTTTACTTAAGAAATCTTTGGAGAAGCTGCAACAACAGTTGGATACTCATGTTTGTACAATAGTAATTCTAGCAAACACAAATGATCCAACAACACGAGTTTTACAGTTGGGAACAAAGCTTAAAATGGCTGAACGTGATGTAAAGAAAGCCCAAAGGGAATTGGAAACAACTTGCAAGCTACTAGTAAGTGAAGAAGAAGCAAGAACGGAGAAAGATAATGCAAACAAGTACAGCGAATATATCTTGAAGGATGAAGATGAAATCAAAAGGATAAAGGAGAAAATGAAGGGAAATATGTCCTTGATTCAAGACAAAGAAACCCTATGGGATGAAGTCATTGAGGTTATCAGGGGCATTTGGGAGTTTCTTGTGATTATATCTGAATCAAAAGAACTAGTTCAGTATATGGAAGAGGTGGTCATTTAAAAAAAGAAAAGATATCTAGATAGATCAAGGTTTGCAAAGAGGATCATAGATTTCATCAATTCTAAATCTACTACAGAATTGAAGGAACATGACATGCCAGACAGAAAATCATGTGCAATTGATATTAATAACATGATTGTCAGAAACATCTACATGATTATTGCTGAGAAGAAGTTAAAGGAGATGAAGGAAGCAGTTTCAAAGTTTAAAATCTTGTTTGATAAAAGGGTTGGGGATGGACTTCCTTATTTCTAGGATCCACAAGGAAAATTGCTGCCATGGAAAACATATGAGACTTTGCTCGTTGAGGGAAAAAGCAAAGTTGATGACACTCATGAAAATACAACAGTATTAAAAGGAGCCACCATTGTGAACTACCTGAAAAAATATTTTAAGCTTTTCTGGATGGTGGAGACTCTCTTTACTGACAAGGCTACTTATGGTAGGATCAAAACTTATAGAATAGCACTTGATAAGTTAGAGGAATCGCCAAAGTCAAATGTACCATTATGGTGAAAGTGCAAGGAATGGATGATAGAGCAGACCAAAGATGCAACAACACGACCAAATACTCAAGCCATAGATTCAAATAGTGAGAAACAATCACCAATCATACTCCAATTTCTCTTACTTCTTGTTATTTCGTTTTCTTGAGATGAATGAGGTGTCTTTTACCCTCCAATGTAATATTTTGTAATGACTTTTACTTTAGACAGTTAGGAGTTAGTTAACTAGTTTGATAGTTCTAGTAGTTAACAACTGTCCCATGATGTATAAAAAGTAGCAAAATTATAGGAAAAAGGTCTGAATTTTGAAGAACCTGGGGACTATGCTATTGTATTCTTGATAAATTGATGAATAATGAAAGAATCAAGAGTTTTCCACACATTGTTGGGTATGATTCTGTAATTTCTTTGTTATGTGTCATTATGTGTCTCCCTTCCTTTAAGTATGGTAATAAAGTTGCAGGTCCTTTTCTACCTATGTGAATGAAGTTAAAATTCCTTAAAAGAGAGCTCCTATATTTAGAGTTCCTACTCCTACACTTCTTCTAAGTTACAAATAATAGTTTATGTGCAAAACAACATATTATTTCTCACTTCTCAAAGCATTCTTCATAGAGAATTTATATTTAGCATCATATGGCATTCTGAGACTTTCATATTAGCTAAATATTGAGGATTAAAAGTCAGGTCCTTCATGCCCTTCACTTGATGATACATCATACAAATAAGTGACATGAATAATAAAAATTAATGTCTTAAGCATAATTTCTACACAACTAAGAAATTGCTTTCTTAAGAGAAGACACAAAGCAACACGATATTTGTAGTATGAGAAAACATATGAGGAGACGACATATCAAAGAGCTTTTAGGAACATCTGATCCATCGAGTGAAGAAAATACTAATGGCATTAGAACATAAATGATCGAAAGAATCCAATAGTGGAAACATACAATCACTCACATAAGTTAGAAGAGCATAAATTTTCTTTAGCAATGTATATATATCTCAGTAAAAGTCCTCAGTAAAACGTCCTTCACAAATGAGGCATGAGGGTGTATTTATAGGGTGAGGGTGACTCTTGGCCTACCCTTGACTCTTGAACTTCCTGGTGACTTTTCATCTACGTGATGAATTCTGGTATTCAACATGACCTTTCATATTCACAAAATGTTCTATGCTACTCAAGTAGATACATCACAAAAAATAAGCTATCAACCTAATTCACTTATTTAGCAATGGAAAGTTCCAGAATGTCGAGGCAAGGTTGT
>APFE030516833.1:116847-142455 GCA_000404065.3 Pinus taeda | reverse complement strand
TTAAATTCTTTAAACCTGTCAAAGACTTCAGATTTCTTCTTAAGGAAATATATCCATGTATTCCTTGAGAAGTCATCTATAAATGATACATAGTACACAGACTTACCCAGTGATAGATCTTCATAGGTCCAAACACATAATTGTGCACAAGTTCTAATATCTGTTTCGCCCTCTTACTACTAGAGGGGAAACTCACCCGATTCAGCTTCCATATACACAATTTTCACAGAAATCAAAATCTAGAGAGCTATTACTCATACCTTCTACCATACCTTTACGATGAAGTATTCGAAGGCCCTTTTCTCCAATATGTCCAAGCCTTTGATAACACATCATGGTCTTCTCTCTAGGGACCACTAGATTTTTTGCTCCACTTTCAAGAACCACAGAACTATTGCACCTATCAATAACAGTGCTACCTTGCAGCTGGTACAGAGTTCCAATCCGAACTCCTCGCATCAATACCAGTGCTCCCCTAACCATATTGCAGGTATCCTTCTCGAACACTGTTTTTACACCTGCATCATCGAGCTTGCTAACAGAAATCAGATTTCTGGCTAATGTAGTAATATGTGGAACACCTGGAAGCATTCTAACCCTTCCACCTTGCAACTTCAACTTTACTTTTTCGCGACCAATGATTCTAGCCTTCCTATCATCCCCCAAGAAGACATCACCACCATCAAATTTCTCATACTCACAGAACCACTCTCTATGGGGAGTGAAGTGAAAGGATGCACGTGAGTCAATCAACCATGCCTCATGATGTACATGTGTACTTGAAGAAGCCAAGTACACATCCCCACCTTCATCTGAGGTGGTTTCACCTCTGCATAAGGAGCCTCATCAGATCCCTTTCCTTAATTAGGAGCTTTAGATTTACAGTCCCTTTTGTAGTGCCCTTCCTTTCCACATTTCCAGCACACCACCTTTACAGGTTTTCCTGTAGATTTAGATCTCCCTTTAGATTTAGATCTCCCACTTGATGACTTATTTTTGTTTCTGTTATGGGTCTGTCCTCGTACAAACAAGGCATTACCATTTTGGTTCTCCATATTTTTCCGTCTCATCTCCTCCGTTAGCAAGGATGAGACTATTTCATCAAAATGCAAGGCAGTTGCATTGCTACCTATTGCAATAACCAGAATATCCCACGAATCTGGTAGAGAACACAACAAACTGATGCACTTATCTTCATCTAAAATTTTAATATCAACAAATGCTAACCGACTTACCACACTATTAAATGCATTCAGATGCTTTGTCACCGAGTCTCCATCTTTCATCCTCAGGTTATACAGCTTTTTCCACAGGAACAGTTTATTCACTAGAGGCTTAGATTGGTACAAAGTCCCTAACTTGTCCCACAAAGCCTTCACCGTAGCTTCCCCTGATACATTCAACAATACTGAATCTGAGACACACAATCATATTGTGCTCTTTGCCTTCCAATCCAACTTCTTCCATTCTTCATCGGACACTCCCGTTGGTTTAGTACCCAGATCTACTACGATCCACTAGTTTTTATCCACCAACAGATCCTCCATCTTGAGTTTCCACAACTCAAAACTCTGACCATTAAATTTCTTGATCTCTATCTTTTCATTGCTCGCCATCTTCTTTCACCACCAGAATCGATCTCGTAAATCTCCCACTGAACAGGTTCTACCACAAGCCCGAGCGAAACCCCTTAGCAATAAAGGCGTCCCCTTGAAGCCAAAACTGCTCTGATACCAAATGTAGGTTTTAACCCCGTACAAAAATTAAAATACAGAAAATAAACAATGCGAGATCATAACACATAAAATACATATACACAGAGATTTTCCCCTGGACCCTAAAACTGGGATTACTAGCTTGATTTTTCATTATGTTCCTTTCAATGTTACAATACATATTTATACATGCCGAAGCATCCAATACCATGGACCGAAAACCATCACGTCCAATACCATGGACCAAAAATCATCCCGTCCAATACCATGGACCGAAAACCATCGTGTCCAAAAAAACATGTGTGAAAATCATGCACAAAACCATAGGTGGGTTCGCCCAACCTAACATAGAGTCCAAAACCAAAGTTTTCTAGGGCGCTGCCCCGGACCCCATAAAGTGGGGTTACGGGTGCCCTTCAAACCCCCTAATATCTACGTGGAAATAATATAACACTACCCACAATTGGATTGAGAAAATCTTGTTAGGAGGAGCGGGTAAGCGATGATTAAGGAAAAAATATTTGAAAATCTATTGCCAAAGGTACATTTATGACAAGTTATGGAGGGAATGGTCAGATTTGAATCTGAAAACCTCTATAAGTATGTCATGTTAGTCTGCAAAGAAACACTTTGTTGTTTATGAATTTATTGCATGCAATGAGAATATTGGGAGGTTTTGTTCAAGCAACCACGGCTTGCTCATTTTTCTGATACACTGCACCGAGTTTCTTTGGAGAGGATATCTGAGCCTATGAGTTTTGAGGCCACGGTGTCTAAGGCCCCAGCTCCAGAATATGCGGGCATAGAAGCTACACCAACAGTACCTACGGTGCCAAGGTCGCCTAAGCCAAATCAGTCTACTTCTAAGCTAAAGCAAAAGAAGATAGTCGTAGAACCAATGCACCACTCACCTAGAATGCATTTGCAAGAGGTGCGATAGAATGGAAAAATGGACAAGAAAAAGCAACCTTTTAGTCCCTTAGATCTAGAAGAAGAGGAACTCCGCTAGGGGATTGAGGAATTAGATGTCAAATATGTTGAACCAATCACTATGCTTTCAGCATATATGCCTCCATGAAGAGGACAAAAGAAGGTGACCAAAGACCCCGATTCCAACAAATTTTCAATTGGTACGCCACTACTCCTAGCTAAATTTGCGTTTGAGGGTACGCTCTTAACGCACATACTAGTGTTAAAGATATAAAACTGGGACCTCGCCAACCAGGTGAAATTCCATCATTTAGCAAAAAATCAGTATATGTCCTACATATACTATGAAGATATAGGGGTCACGAAGTTGGAACCAATGAAATGGGTTAGAGGAGTTCAACTGGCGGGACTATTACACATGCTATTTGGATCCCATTTTCACCACTCCAACACCAATACGGCGTGTGCGCGCTAGTTGATGACATTAGTACATGATGGGTGTTAATGGCTAGGTGAGCCTATCCCCGACATAGATATGTTAATCCATAGGATTAATAAGCTACCATATAAAGGAACGGACCCGAAAAAGGATTTTGTGGGCAAAATGAAGGAAAAAAAAGTCGTAGACTGCATGAAGACCGGGTTCAAGCTTGTAAAGGGAATGCGCGGATATTATATGCGCTCCATAATAGACAAGGTGGTACAGTTTGCAACGCAGATATTAGCAAGAAAGATAATGCAAAAGTGTTTTGCAGATGAAGTGCCCGCGCTAGTCATTTCATTAGCAGTGCAATGTGTGAACGAGATCTATTATAACTGGGCCTAGTATCTTTGTAGAGAATGTTTGGCAAACTATCGCGAGGTGCAAGAGAAGAGTTAGTCGTTCCATTATTTTTGGCTATTATTTATAATAGTTTTGGTGGCATGGAGGCTTCTGGAGGATAGTCAGTTGCATCCGTTGAATGAGACCCTCCTAGAGGCAGTGAAGTTTGCTGAATCCAAAGTTTTTTGGGTATTCATGGAGATGGACATGCGAATGGCTATAAACCAAAGGCCAAGGTTATCTCCCACCTTGTTTGAGTAGCTAAGGGCCTTCACAAAATTTAAGGCACACTTTCATAATGTCTGGATTCACGCGAGGAGAGACCCTCAACAAGTATGGCACAAACTTCCTTACTTAGTCATTGAAACAAATGTACAGGAGGTTGTGGGTGGATGGGCAGTAGAGTGGTGTGAGCCTACGTAGTTGGATGTCGGGACAAGAAAAGTAGCTGAAAGATCCTCCATGCAGACCTTTGCTTCAAAAAAGAGGAAAGAAAAAGAGTAGGCAGTTACGCAGGATAAGGCTTCCCAAAAAAAGAAAGAAGTTGCTGAAAAGACTGCTATAGAGATAGTGCACACTAAAAAGGAGTGAGTAGATAAGGGATGTATAGAAAAGGAGCAAACATTAGCTTCCTCGCATACCACAGAGCAGGAGCTATCTACATAGGGTGGTGATGGGGGCGAGGAGGTGTCCACCCCCTTTAAATTCCAAAATCACACCAAAGAGACAACGAAAGGTTCACGAAAGAAGAAAAACCAAATAAACATTCGTTGGTGGGCCCTCTTGTGCTCACAGAGGGTGAATTAGATGAGATCGGCGACAGGGTTCATGATATCACATCTGTGCTATGGTTGGACTTTTAGAAACAATATATGCAGACACTGGGGAGTGTCCAGAAGGATTTGCATGCGTTGTAGATTGAGGCTGGTAGGATCCAAGCGAGTGTTGGGCAAGTGAGCGCAGTTCAAGCGAGCCTAACTCAAGCGAGTGCGAGTGTTCCAGAAGTGGAGTGAACATTAGACCTAAGGATCATTCCTTTACCAGAAGGATCCTTGTGAGTATATAACCAAGAAGACCGCAACACACTAGAAAAGGTCAAGGATATTGGAATTAATGTGGCTGTGCTTCCACTCTAGGCCCTCCACACATTGCATCAGGGGGTCTTAGATGGAATGGGGATCAGGTAGCAATGCACCCTTACGGTCCTTAGTGCAGTTAAAGTAAAAAATGAAAAAATGTACGAGGAGAAGACACAGATGCTAAAGGAGAAAGAGGAAATGAAATCACAATGCACAAATCTAGAGTCAGCAATTAGACAAGCCTGCAAAACAGTGCCAGAATTGCATATCCCGGACGATGCACAAGCGAGAAAAAATTCAGGAAATTAGCTACTACAGTGTGTGACACCAAAGAGGAGGTTGGGTGAGTTACTTTCAAGTTCTAGATGAAGATATTCAAACTCCAGCTCAAGCCTCAACCAACTACACTGCCAGAAGTTTGGGAACAAAGAGGTGTAGCTATAAAAGAATCCATGGGTCAACTAGATGTCGCAGTTCACGATTGTGATCAATTATTCAATCCGACAATGGGCCTTTGGGATACATTGCAAGAGGACCCTACGTTGAAACAATTGAACATAGAGATCAGGGAAGAGAAACATAAATATGACGCAATCAATATGACTACACAGACATTGGCGTTGGTCTAGTGCTTTGCGCATTTGCAAGAAGGCAAGGCGATTCAGATGTAGATCCAAAAGTTATAGAAAAATAAATCCATATTAAGAGACTAACTTCAACCTTGCAAAGAGGAAGCCAACCAACTTTCACAGAATATTCATGAGAAGCTGAAGACCATGCAAAAGACCCAACGAACTACGCGACTTGCAGTGGAGGGGCCAACCACAGAGAAATTAGTCTAGGAGGTACAACAATCTATATAACAGAGTACCGTGGAGCTTCAAACATTGACCAAGGCATTAAACAAATTTTTCCAGAAAGTAGAACAACCAACTGAGTGACTTGAAGGTGAGTCACAATCTTTGTGTTGGGGGCCTGTTGGGATGGGGTCCCCAGGGGTAGAATTGAATTAATTTAGTTAATTTTTGTAAAGGCTCCGTAACTAAGTGCATGGACCCCTGCAGCTACGTGTGTAGGGTAGTTGAAGTCTGTACTGGAAAGATTTTGATTAATAAAGACTAATTTTGGTTTGGAAATACTTACATCTATCTATTTAATTGTTATGTCACTTTCACTATTGTTTTTGTAATTCAATGTGTTTTCTCCACGCGAATCAGGTTAATTGAACATGTTTATGATTAACAAGATGATTGAATAATAGTCATGAAGATATAAATGTATTTAGGTTAGTTTCAGATAAGGAAGATAGGTCCATGTGACAAGAGATCTAGATCTCAGAAGCCCTAGAAGACCTTTTCAGTTGCGTGAAAGTAGCAAACATATCCTGTTAGGGTCTAATTAACACCATTGGCTAGTCTTGCGAAGAATTGAAAGTAGTTAGGGCCGAATTAGTAGTATTAACTCCATTGGAAGGTTAGATATCCTCGAAAGAATATCTAAGGCACTGAAAGACATCACACTAGTCTCTGGATGCCGAAACTTGGTTCTTGCCTCCCCCATTACTACTTCAGGTGAGACTGCGACCTGTGCTACATAGGTTGCTTTTGAAAGGGCCAATGGTGTAGGGTTTTGTGGGTTGGTGCAACTAAATTCGAACTTGGGTCAGGACCCCTTAAGCCAACAACTGAAAGTGGTTAATTTTGCTTTCATTTTTTTTAATGATCATACAATCAAAAGAATTTTTTCATACCAAGAAACCATTCTTTTGCATCCTATGATTTCTTCATCTCTCCATCAAAGGTAGGTGGATTTTCCTTCTTAAATTCATCCGAAAATTATCCCCTATCACTCCTCCTGTAAGGATGATAACAATGACGATCATGATGCCTGTCAAAACCAGAACTAGAACAATACCTGGGTCTATCACCTCTCCTATCTGACTTGTGTCAGATCTATCCAACTTGTGTCTACTAGGAAACTTGCTACCATATGCCCCATTTGTTTTTTCCTCATGTCCATGGCTAATCCAAAGTGGTCCCTGTCGCTGAAAATATGATAAACTCTAAAGTAGTATCACATTCACCTCTGCTTGTTTCTCTTGTGCCTGCATGATTTTGCCATTTTTTGCTTTGCAACTCCTTATTTCTTCTTTCAAGCTTCTCAATGTGTTTGCCAAGTTATAAGAGTTCCCCATACCACACTTACCATCTGATGCATAGGAATATTCTTTGTAGTCTACCACCTTGCTATCCATTTGATCTCTTTTCTTCAAGGCATACTATGTCAGCTAAACCAAATCACAATAAGCCAACATACCTTAGAATAATTTGGGGAGGATACCTTGTCTGAAATATCATTAAATCAGTGTGATACATGTATAACACAATCATAACAACATATAGACATATATCAAATAAGTGTATCAACACATAAACATAATTCTAGCTTTGGTCCAACCATCAATGCAAGGCCATATAAAAAATACATGCTAGGACCTCATGCATGACAACAACCATTACTCCATTGCACACATTGCCACATGCAACTATCAACATGCATAATAAATTCCTAATCAACTACACATACATATGAACACATGTAGTCGAGCATAAGTAATCAATTATTGTAATCAACCTACAAGATTGATATATGTAATCAAAACATTCAAGAATGCACATGACATACAAGGATGTAGTCAAGCGACATATAATCAACATGTAAGTGACATATAAGCATATGCAACCAATCATATAATTCCAACGATGCATCCAAAAAAATCACATCAAATTCCTCATGACAACCTTACTACAATCATGATCAACATGATGCAATGCAACAAGCACATGGAATGCAAGTGTAGGAGACACACATGCAACTCTCATTCATGCATGACCAAGCACCTTCACCCAAGGAGAGCTCAACCAAGCTCTGATACCAATCTATAACACCCCCTCCTCCCAGGTCCACCCAAGCAACTAGCCAACTGGGGTAAACATGCGACGAGAGAGGATACTATAAGGGATTCAACTTCCTTGGTGACCTTAAGGAAATGGAACTAAAAAAACATATCAAACAAACCCACCCACATCAACAAAAACACCCTTAGGAGACATGTTAGCCACTCAAACATCTTGTCCCTGAGCCCCACTAATTATTTATGCCTTTTAACCCCTGGTTGCTCTCATGCTATAGGCAAGAAAACAACTAGAAGCCAAAGTCGCTCTCATAGGCCTATGTGCGAGTGTCGTTGGACTTTTTCCACGAGACATGTGCTAGTTTCCCTAAGATTTTAGCCACTTTTCTAGCTCAGAATCCTGGCCTTTGCCCAAAACTTGTTATAACCTTCAGAATCCATCAGAGACATGATGACAATATAAACAAATCAAAAATCAACCTTAGGAATATTTTGAGAAACCCCAACCGAGATTGACATTATGTCAAACACTTGACATTAATGCAACCTATATGTCTAGGATACAAGATAGGGAATAAATGACTGAAAGAACTTATGAAACATAACCAAAAGGATCACCTTCTTCTCCATTGAACTATTACATCATCAATTAGGTATTGCATCCATCCATTTAACAATTACAAGTAAATACATGAAATAACCATGACATGAACTAGTCATTTAACCATGCTTATAACTAGCATACAACCATATAAATATCAGAGATATGATAGCCATTAAATTCACATATAAACCAATGCAAAGTAAGAGAAATTAGCTTTTATAAATCATAGGCAAATCCAACCAGGTTCGAGACTTCCACATACCACTCGACCATAGACATGGCTGAACCAAATATTTCTTTCAGCCAGTCACCCCCATTCCATATTCCGAGCATGAATGTGGGATCTCATAGAACAACCAATCTAAAAAAAATTGAGGGAATCCAAAAGTTAAACCACCTCCACCCTCATCAAACCATGATCACACCAAAAATTAGTGCTCCAATGACAACCGAACCGAACTTAGAGTGCCATCCAAAATCCATCACTATCCTTGAGGAATTTCTGTCTCCTTATCTCTCAAGATTTACTACAATCCAACCCCGGATCACTAGGCCCTAAACTGAGACTCGTCTCTCAGGATTTAGCGCAACCTAAACCTAGATCAATAGGCCCTAAACCGAGACTTCGTCCTCATGATTTACTGTGTATCCCACCAAAACCATTCAAAGGATTCTTAGGCCTTTGGGAAAGAAACTTGATACCACCTCCGCCTTAGGTTCTGAAATCCATCCGATAAACCAAAGGTCAAAACTGAGATAAACATCCCAACATACCATGGCATCTGTAAAAAGGTAAGGCTAGGCTGAAAACAAACGTCATATTCCAAAAAAAACATTCCACTGACAACAAGAGAACCATACACCAACATGCAAAGCCATGCACGTCCAAACTAGCTAGGAAATCATACATGCAAAAGGTTAACTACAAGTATTCTTGCTGAAGTTGCTTGACCCTGATTTTCCTTCCTTGCTCCAAAGCTAGAGTGCTCCAAGATGACTCTAAGTGACCAAGAGTGAGAGAGAGAGAGAGAATAATGAGAGAGCTCCAAACTTGAACTGACCAAAGGTTACCAATTGATCCTTAGAAGCCTTTTTATTAATGAGGCCTCTATTTTCTTCATTTTTGATTATTTTCCTTCAATTTCATCCTCACATGCAACATGTGACCTTTCACCTTACTTTTCTCCTAATTTCCTTTATTGTCATAAATAAATGTGCCAAAAATGTTGTTTTTCCTTTTAATGCCTTTGCCTTAGCCGTTGCCAATTTCCCTTAGCCAAAAAACACATACAATGATGCCCACTGGGATATATTTGCCCAACATTCAACTTGTAATACGTGTCTCTTAACCATGGTCTTATTTTTCCTTTATTACTTTTATTACATGGAATTTTTCACCAAGGCTATTACACAACTGTAGATCATGGAATCAATCACAAATATCTGAACCAATTATAGATCATATACTTCTGTGCGATTAACCTTGAATAGTTCAACCAAGTCACTTTAACTATAATAAATACATCAATGACATATAGTAGCATGTAAACCAATCATCAAATTTAAACATCAATCATCAATATAGATGAAACCCTGGTTTATGTAAGAAACCTTTATAAGGAATATATGCATATATATACACTTACCATGTATAACACACACATAAAAATATGCACATATTGAAAAATTATTTAATAGAATATATATGCAACCCTTCAAAGGTGGATCTGCATATGTACGCGACTATGCCTAGACATACCTGTGTATAGATCTGAAAAAAATTCGCTGCAAACACAATTTCACTTTCTGCAACCTTGACTATTAATGCTATAGACTTTCGAATAAATTGTTTAGATTAAAGCATCATAGTTTCATCAATATTAAACATTTGCATTCAATAAATCAACTAAGCATACATGTCAATATATTTCATATCTTTCAAATTTGAGTCTTCCCCTTTCTCCCTGGTGCACACTTGTTTCAGATTAGATCACACATTGAGATTACATTACTTGCACACCCAACACCTTAATCTCCATCTCCATCTCCATCTCCTTATATATCATTAGCATTAGCCAATACCTTAGGCCAATCTCTTAGTAATGTTGTTAGTATTCTTTGAGGTGATAAATTAATTGTTGTCGCACTCATTACTATGGGCCAATCCCATGGTAAAGAACCCTGGATTCACGTTTCCATGGTGAGGATTCTGTACATGACTTTTCTTCACAATACTCACGTATTTATGCGACCCTTATGCATCAGATCCATGTATACTTTCCCAAACTTCACCTTTATCCTTCATCTGTCTCTAATCTTGACATTCCTTTTTGCATCACCTTTGTCACATCTGTAACAACTTGCATAATCATCTTGTTACCATAATTTTGACATATTTATCAAGTAGGTTTCCATCAAGGACAACACATTATCCATAATGCCAACAAGTTCCCAAGAAGGATGAGAATTGGAGAAATATTAGAGTGGGGAAGATAAAAAGAAGATTTTGAAGAGATGAAACAAAATATTATTCAAGCAGTTTTTCTTATATGTTTCAATTTGTAGAAACTTTTTGAAGTGGAGAAAAGTGCAAGTGTATAGGCTATGGGATAAGCCTTAATGCAAGGAGATAAGCTAGTATACTATGATTCTAAAATATTCCATGGTAGAATATTGAAATATCCCCCATATGACAAGGAGCTCTATGATTTTCTACAAGCTATTAAGAAATTGAAGCACTATTTGATGGGAAAGGAAACAATTATCCACATTGATAATCAACCATTGTATATTTTCAATCCTAGAGGAATATTTAATAAATAAAATACAAGTGGATGGGATTTTTTACAAAAAAATCATCTTTCAATCATCATCAAATATAATAAGGGAAATACTAAACAATGGGTAGACATATTTTCAAGGCCACCCACATCCAATCTCATATATTTGAGTACTCTTTTGCACATGGATTCTTTCACCCATGATGCGTACAAAGAGATATATACATGAGATGTAATATGATAGCTCCAATACCTAAATTATAGTATGTTAAATAATACCTAAATTATAGTATGTTAAATAATGTATTATTTGAGCGATAAGGACATGTGATAGGATTCCAATCATGAGGGATTATCTAAATTAACCCTTTGTGCGAATAATGTAGTTACATCGTAAATATTCCTAGTAGTAGGATCTCTAGGCCAAGGCCCAACTAGAAAATGTGTATGCAATGTTCAATTAGATATAAGCCTATAGTTGTGTAGTCTAAGTATTTGTATGATGTAAAATATTGATGATTCACTAGTTCGGTAACTATTCCCTTGTGTTTTTTTATTTGTAAATATGTGCATTGAAATATAAGGGTGATATGATTCCATGAAGGGGAATAAAGGGGGATAAGAGGAAACAAGATCAGCTGCGTAGCAGCTAGTCCCTGCAAAGCACATGGATGTGGCTTGGTCGCTTGTGGGGGGCTGAAATAGTCAAGTCAAGGAGTAGAGATAGGGGTGCAGCATAGATACTCTATCAATAGTTGTGTGTGTAGATCAAAGTCTCAATCCGCTTTTTGGGAAGTCCTGGGACATTATTGTCATTTCCCAGAGCCTGATCTAGGACATGAGAATGATGCCTGGAGAAAGCGCGGGGAAGCCGTGGAAGGCCAATGAATGCCACTTAGTGGCCAACGTTATTGTTCACTGCTTGGCAAATGAGCTAAATAACGCACTGACAGAAAAGTGCAGTAAATGGGCAGTGGAAGGCGAGGAACAAAAGATATATCATGCAACCTTTATAGCAGGGAAAGCCATGGGTGTGTCAGATTTGTTTCAGGTACAATTGCTTATGCTCCACTTTGAATATTACAACGATTAACTCATCTCCCATTAATTATATAAAGAATTGCGTCACACATTGGGTCCAATGTCAATTCAACGCACACATGACAGGCCAGCCAACAACTAACACCTTGTTTGGAGCGTCTCAGACAAGTGGAATTCGAAAAACTACCACGGAGAACCAGAAGGCGCATGTGCCCACATTTCATAACATGACAAGGTTCATGAAAACGAATCCCTTTTGCTGGTGGAATACCTGCAAAAAACAATGTATAAAACTTTTGTTACACCATAGTAATTGCTTTTTATAAAAAATTTATTTTAAAGTATAATATTTATAAATTCATGTATTCAAAAAAGACGCCGGATAAAACCAACGCACTTCAAATCTGCCCGCTGATATCCATTCTGCTTTTAACTTTACTACTTTGCTCCAATTATATTCTAACATCAGAACTACACTAGCAATATTTTCAAGTATGTTTTGATGTAACAAGTGTCACTCTTGGAACTCGATAAAGCTATATCTCGAAACCTACTGCCCCTTCCGTTTCAGTTACACGGAGTCTCTTCAATAATTTTCCAGATATACAAATACATTAAGTACAAAGTAGATTTTACGCACAAAATAAATCAATCAAAAAAAGAATATGAATATTGAACTTAGAAAAAAAGCCATAAATAACTGAGTTAATAACTCAAGTATATAGTTTTGAAAAAATTTCAAATATTTTACATCTGCTGCCTTCCACTCTTCCGAAATTTCAAATTGCAAAAAGTATAATCCAATGTGTAATACAAGTCTAGTTTTATACAACTTTGGCATTAAAATGAGTCGTCTTACCATTCCTTCTTAGACCAATTGAGAAGATCTGATAAACAAGTTGCGCTCATTAATTTAATAAGATTTGGTGCACGATTTTTATAGTTGAAGACAATAATATTTTAAAAATCTGTAGACGTTAGTATTGGACAAGTCTCCCTTACCACGTGCATTGCATGCAAGCCATGTGCTTGTATGCCATTATCAAGCTGCTGAATATGAGAAAACCTTCCTCACACATCACTGAATTGAATTCTGCGTTCTCTTGAGCTACATTAACAACTAAAATTCTCAGTTCGAACCTTGGCTACGACAGGAGCAAAATAATTGAATACCTGGGTTTTCGTCGACTCAGACATCAGTAAAGAATTGAATTCTGTGCTCTTTTGATTTGCATAAACACCAAAGGCGACCCGGGTTCAAATCCTGGCGATGGTATGAGATATATTCTGTTTACGGTTCAAATCAAATCACGGCACGGCCTATCTGTTTTACAGATTCGGAGAAATCTGAACCATCACTTTTCCGTGAAGAGCGCGGAACAAATTTGGAAAAATAAGTAACTGTTTTGCTCGATTTTCTTTTAATTTTTTCAATGTATGACCTTTCCGTTACTTGAACAGGTAATTTTCTTTGTCTCTCCCTCTTTTGGATCGACGTTTGCCCTTCTAGTTGGTTCAAGGGCCAAATTATAATAGGGTCTCTGCTATTCTACAGGTGCCAAACCCTTGCTCTGTTATCTTGGGTTTTTCATGCTACAGAGGGAAAAACCCTTGTTCCTGGGTTAAGGAACTTTTCTATGCCTATTTATTGGCTTTTACAGTTCCTTTTCAGTATTAGGTTTTTTATTTTTGATATGAACCGTGGTTCGTGTTTCTGGTTTTTTTACTTTTATTTTTCTCTGTGTTTTGTTTCGTCGTCCGATTTTGGAGCAGAAGAGACACAGATAGAAATGAATCCCTGCTTTCAGATTGCTATAGCCAGGTTTACTTACTTTGAGCTTAATTCGAGTCTATAATTTTGATAATTTTTTAATTAATAGATATGTATAGAACAGGATACCGCCTGCTATAGATAACAGTCCGTCTAGGATTTCTTTGAGTGATTTCATGGCGTTGTTTTTGAATTACCAGAAGTACCAACAGTGCCCCGGGCAGGATACTATCCGATGTCTGGCGGGGGAGCGTATTGGGAGAATTCTGTGCAGAGAACAGGTGTAGTACACAACAGACAGATGTTACAGTATAGGCCTCCATATCCTCCCACTGTTTACGTTTACCCTCCAAATCCAGCAGATTATGCCACGGTTGGCACCAACATGTTCAGCGACCAGAATACTAGCGGATGCTCCATTATGTAATTATTTTCTTTGCAGGTTTCTTTGTAGAGGAATAGGTTGGGGGTAATCAGGGCATGCAAAAATCCATCATTTTCTTTTTCTGTTTCTACTCACCTCCATAACAACTAACAACTGGTAGTTTCTCTTGTCTTTCACTCATATACCAAACCAGCAGATTACAATTTGTTTTCCACTTTCTGCCATATACATTATTAAAACTCGTAAAGATATCCTAGCTAACCAGCAAAAAAATAATGTATATAACTGTAGTAGGTAAGATAATTGTAGGTTTCCTTTTTATTAGTGGAGATGTATTTCATTTTTAAATGAAAAAGAAAAGCTGAGAGAATTAGTGGCTACGAATTCTGCTAGCATCGCAACTTTGTGTTTTCTGGCATATACAACAGTTTGAAATACTTTTCTTTATTCTATTCTTGGATTTTTCGTATCTTTTGTTTTTCCATAAATTGTGTTTCCGCTCTAATATATTGGTACCATAGCAAGCTTTAGAAGAGTTTTAGTGTTTATTTTTCTATATTTGAAATTGCTAGCATGAGATGGAAACAATTATGATGTTTGGTGTGTTGAGATGAAATCATATTTTGCTCGAAAAATATGTGGAAACTTGTAAAAATGGGTTGGTTTTCCTGATCTTGCAGACCAGGATGTTTTCACTCAGGTTGAGAAGAGCATATTAAAAGTAAATAGAAAAAGGATGTCAGGACTTTTTACTTTATAAAACAAGTATGGGAGACTTTTGCAAACCAGGATGCAGTTTTCAATGCACTCACTCAAACTGTTTGCTTGCAACTTACTGCAGGTCGAGTTTCGGTAGAGAGCTTGCACAGACAGCTGGAAACTGCAAATCCAGGTTTGTAATTTAAGATTGTGGGTATGTTTTTACATGCATAAAGAGTGATGATTTTTGTAACTATTCAACCCAACACTTCAATTTTTTCTTTTTTCATGTTCTTAAATAAAATATGTACCTTCAGGACACTGAAATTCAGGACTTACCGTACCTTCAGGACACTGAAATTCAGGACTTACCACGCCCTATTCAGGCAGGGCGCAACTGCAACTATTCACTTCTGAAATTCAGGACTTATCATGTGCTATTCAGGCAAGGCGCAACTATTCACTTCTGAAATTCAAGACTTACCACCTGCTATTCACGCACGGCGCAACGATTCACTTGAAGCAACTCGCACAGTACTCAGCAGGGGAGCCCGTGTCGGTTCCGCAAGAAGTATTGCAGGTCATGGATCTGGTGCTTTGTCTCTCAGCAATATCTTTTCCGTATGAATTTGTTACGATCCTGCAGTCCACAGAACTTTTCTAGAGTTTCCAGGCCACAGAAGCAGGGGTTCTTCGCAGGCCACAGAACTTTGCTGCTGCATCTTACCGCTGGTGATTGACCTGCCTCACAGAACAGACTCTCTACGTTTGGCTATGAATAAGAAACAGAGATCATTTTAAGGCAGGCAAGTCAAGTCCGTTGTTCTCATGCAAATTACGGTTTTGACACAACACTACCGTGATTGTTTGTGATTGTTTGACACGTGATTGTTTGTGATTATTTGACACGGCAGGGCAATTTTGACACGGGAGACAGGGCAGCCATGGTTTAACATAAGTTAAATTTTGTTAGTTTTGTTAACATTAAATGTTACGAGATTAATGTTAATGCAAACATAGCATTAGTTCATGCATCCGTGAAATTGTTCTAATCACGGCTACTTCTGCCAATTTTACCCTAACTTTTCAACATGTATACCTCGTTTTGAGGCCAAATAAGATGAATATCATTTTGATTGGTTAAAAGGATAAGAAACTATAAAATATGGTATTGGTTTTTGTGTCCTGTTAATAAACTTTGTCTTAATGTAAAATATGGTTGTTGATTATCATGCCGAACTAATGCTATGTAATCGAATCGATTACTATAGTCCCTGCAACCCGGAAGGGGCAGGGACTAATAAGAATGATTGATATTAGTCTACTACTCCAAATCTTTCCACTGTGAAAAAACTAAAGAAGGGATTTTAGGCCATAGGCCACAGAGTCATCACACTGCTCAGGTGATGCTATAACAAGACCAAGAAAAGGATTACAACATAGGCATAGACGAATATGTGATAACAAGGATGTTTCCATGACATTCCCCTTTCTGCAGTGAAACAATAAACAAAATGAATGCAAGGGCACGAGTATGAAAGGTTAGGGCTAACAGAGAAATCCACATAGTTGATGACTCACAAGAGATATCCACCATAAATGTCTCATCCTGTATGTGGAAGAGAAGTTGTAAGGTTGTGGTACCAATTGAGGTGATTCAAGACATGTGGTGGAGGGTTTCTCTTGGTCCAAGATGTGTGGGGCAAGGGGATAGGTTGGTTCAAAGCACAGGAAACCATTTCTAACAATGACACTAAATAAAATACATAGTTTAGGCCCTACCTCCTACCATACAGGTGTCAAATATAAGCATTAATATTAAAGGACATGATATAGGAGTAAACCATCGGTAAGGGGAAGATGCATATGACATATTATACCACCATTAGTAGATGTACCTCCTCTATGGTAATCAATGAATTATAAAAATTGTAAATCAAACTTACACAGATTTTATATTTATAAGAGATAAGAATATGAGTTAAAAATATTTACACAAAGTAAAGATAGTATAGAGACGAAATAATAAGCAAGAGGATACCCAAGGGGTTATATAGCTAATGCAATTCAGGCATTTAATATATAGCTAAGATTTTCTATTTTTATTTTTTATAATAGCATGAGTGAAAAAGTGTTGTAGGTTGGTATGTGATAAAGGGTATGGTAGACCAGGTTACAGTATTGGACTTGAGAAAGGCACCACTACCAGTTATTGAATGAATAGAACTAGAAAAATGAAAATTTCTAATATTAGTTTGTCTCTCTACAGAAAGTTGAGCTAAAGCAAAGCTCTGTGAAATAATGGAAAAAACTACTCCAACTATTACCAATAAGGAATATTTGTATGTGCAGCTAGGAGAAGGTAGCACTATATTACCTTCCTAGCATGTAGATATAGTAAGAAATTTTCAACAGGAGTTAGAACAAGTTTAGAACATCAATGAGCGACTTCTGAATGCAAGTGAAGAGAAGGAGAGGCTGATTAGAAATTGCACCGAGAAATCCAACCACAAGAGTGTAGAGATAGAGAGGATAAAGAGGAAAATAGTCTAGGACACAATCAAAACAATCTGAAAGTGGAGATGATTCAGACCACAGGATCTGGAAAGCACATTGGGGAAAGAGGAAAATAGTTTTACAAGGGGAGGTTAGGGAGATATAACCTCATTCCTTTTATGGGGAAAGAAAGGCGATGTGGAACTGTGGTTGCTGAACATGATTAAATATTTCTAGGTATACAAGAATGAGACTGATTTAGAGGCACTCCTTACTATTTACCAATTGTATGGAAAGGCTTTTCTATGGTGGGACAAGGTGAAACGTGTACGTATGTTTGATGAAAGGACAGTTTCTTGGGAAGCATTCCAGAAACAATTCAAGTCACACTATATTATTGATTTCTATTACGACGATCAACCAAAGAATCTCTTGAGATAAAGCTATGACAATAGCCCATGGATGATTTCATGGCCATGTTTACAAACCTATTTATGTATGCACCATACCTTAAGGAGGAGAAAGCCAAAATACATTGATTCTTAAATTGTTTACTACCATCATACGAGTAGAGAATTGAGTTTGATAACCTGGAAACTATGGATGAAGTGGTAAGGAATGCTAGACTATGTTATCAAAAATTTAGGATTAAAAGTGAAGGTAGTAAATCATGGAAAAGTAAAGAAAGCACCATGGTGGGAGGGGACATGAAAAGACCAAAACCTTACTACCTCAAGAATTTTGTTAAGGATTATCACAGGAATAAATTTACCAAATAAAACACACTCTGTCTGTAAAGTCATATACGAGATCAAAAACCACAAAACTCAATAGTAAGAATAAAGGAATGTAAAGGAAAGGGAACTCTTGAAATTTTGGGGTTGTGGAGAGCCACATGTGTTGAGTGATTTCGCCCATAATACCAGCTTTGTCTAGAATATTTAGGTAGTTTATGAAACAACTACAGTGAATGATATTACTCGGAATATTCCTAAAATCGGTGCATCATTACAGGACTGATAAGAGGAGCACCGATCTACTATGTTTAAGAATGAAGGTACTATCAATGTGTGTTTATTCTAATTGGTTCGGGGGCTAGCTTAATTTATATCGACCCTCAAATTATGGAAAAGTGTAAATTTGAAACATCAAAATATAGAACAACATGGTTGGCTCAGTTAGAAACCGTGACCAAAAGGAAGGTAACCAGTCACAAAGAACAATGTTTGTTGAATTGAAATGGGTATTTCATCGTGGAAGATTTAAGTATCCTTCCTTTATGATCTTATGAACTATTAATAGGCATGGATTAGATGGAAAAACGTGTAGCTATTATAAACTGTCTAGAAAAAACAATTACATGTGTTAATCATAATGGACACACTACGATAATTAGGGGAAAGCCAAAAAAAAGTGTGAATTCGGAAAATTTCAACTTTGCGGCTGAAAATAATTGCAGGAAAAGGATGTCAATTGTACCTAGTGTAGGTGGAAACTAGTGCTCAGATAATCTAAACAAGAAATCTAGATACGTATCGGTCATTAAAGAGTTTCTAGGTTTATTTCTAGAAGATATTCTAGGATTACCCCCACATCAGGCCATATATTTTACAATTAATTTGCTACCGGGTGTTGTCCCTATCTCTAGAGTTCACCATAGAATGAGTACACTAGGACTCTTGGAATTGACAATGCAATTAAAGGAACTATTGCGTAAGGGTTATATTAGACCCAACATTCTACCATGCGAGGCACCTATACTCTTTGTTAAAAACAAGGATGGCACAATCAAAATGTGCATAGATTACCATGAGCTAAATAAATTAACCATTAAAAACAAACATATCCTACCTTCAATTGATGATTTGTTTGATCAAGTGAGGGTTTAAACTATTTTTTCAAAGATTGATTTGCAAACAAGTTATCATTAATTAAGCATAAAATACGAAGATATCTCTAAAACAACATTTAGAACTTGTTATGGCCATTATGAATTTTTGGTGTTGCATTTTTCTCTAACCAACTTACCTAGAACTTTTAAGTGTCTAATGAACAATGTTCTTCATAAGTATCTTAATTGTTTTGTTCTAGTTTTCATTAATGAAATTTTAGTATACTATGGAAATGAATAAGAACACCAATAATATCTCGTGCTGGTGTTACAAACATTAAGGGAGCATTAAATTTATGTGAAAAGTAGCAAGTGTGAGTTTTACAAACCCATAATTTAGTATTTGGGACATTATCTCTAAATAAGGATTGTTGGTGGACCATGAAAAAGTTAAAGCCATTACAAATTCGCCAACGCCAGCAGATGTATTAGTAGCTCATTCCTTTATCAGGATTTCTAGGTATTACTGAAGGTTTTTGGAAGGGTTTTCAAAACAAGCTTACCCCATTACCTCTCTACAGAAGAAGGGAGAAAATTTTGAATGGACATACAAATTCCAAAAGATCTTCAACGAATTGAAGTACATGTTGAAATAATTCCTATTTTAAAGATCAAAGATCGAAATAGGTATTTTATGGTATGTACAAATGCTTGTTTATAAGGATTGGGGGGTGTGCTACTGCAAGAAAATGTTGTCATAGATTATGAGTCATTAAAACTAAAGAAACATGAACAAAATTATGGTGTATATGATCTATAACTAAATGCAATAATACATGCTTTGAAAATTTAGATGCATTATTTTCTAAGGAAGAAAGTTGTTCTCGTAACTCACCATATCTTATTAATTATTTCTTTACTTAGCCTGATCTAAATGCTAGAAAAGCAAGATGGTTAGCCCTCCTTAGTTAATTTGAATTTGAAATAAAGAATATTAAGGGAAATAAAAAGAGAATTGTTGATGGCTAAAGTAGGCATGCTCATTTATTAATAGCAAATGCAGGAAGTAGTGCCAAGACAAATTTTGAAGAATAGATGAAGCTAGTAGTGCAAGAAGACCCTCAATATCAAGAAACATAGCAGAAAATGCAACAAAAAGGAATTAATGGATATGCATTAAACCTAAAACTTTTAATTAATAATGAGGACCTACTATGTATTCCCAACACGACAACATTGAAACATATGATTCTGGATGAGCACCCAATAGACCATATGTTGGACACCTACAATACCAAAAAATAACAACAACCCTAGGGGAAAAAATGGTTGGGTATGAAGGAGGTAGAAAATATTTAGCAAAATGCCTGAAGTATTAGGAAATAGAAGTGGAACACCAACATATAGCGGGATTACTGAATCCACTACACATTCTAGAATGGAACTGGGAGGTGATCTCCATGGATTTTATAATCAGGTTGCTAAGAACCAAGTACCAACAAGATTCTATTATGGTAATGGTATACAAAATGACTAAAAAAACACACTTTATACCAGTACAATCGACCTTTGGGACTGCACAAATAACTAATATTTCCATGAAAGACATGGTGAGACTTGATGGCATACCAAAAATGATAGTTTCAGATAGAGATGTGAAATTTACTTCAAACTTCTAGAAGGCATTTTTTGGAGGCTTAGAGACTAAGTTGAACTTAAGCATTGCATATCAGGCTCAAATGGATGGACAAAAAGAAAAGACCAATTAGATTTTGGAGGATCTGCTCTGGATGTATGTAATTGAGAGACCTACTAAGTGCTAAGAATTTTCACATCTACTTGTCTTTGCCTACAACAACAAATATCAAACATATACCAAAATGAGCCCCTTTGAATCTCTCTATGGCAGTAAATTCCAGACGCCACTCATATTTGAGTGAACATAAAGATAGATTAATTCTTGCGCAAGACATTTTGTAGGAAATGGAGTAGATAGTAATGAAAATTTAACCAAATGTTAAAACAACACTATATCAACAAAAGGGATATGCGGACAAAAAGAGGACACATAAAGAGTTACAAATTCGAGAGCTTGTATATCTCACTATTAAACGTCAAAAAAGTACTCTCACAATGGGCAATTGTGTTAAATTAGCACCATCATTCTACGGGTTGTTTAAAATTTTCAACCAAGTGGCCCACTAGCATACTAGTTTTCTCTACCGAGTCATCTTAATATTCATAATGTATTTCATGTGTCCTTACTGGAAAAATATGTTTATCACAGCTCTCATGTAATTGATTGGACTCTATTGCAGGTGGAACCCGAAGGAGATTTCCACTTTGCATTTTGGAGGAGAAGGAAATTGTTCTTCAGAATGAGTCATCACTCAAGTTAAGGTGAAATGGAGGCACTTTACACTTTAAGAGGAAACCTCACAACACAGAAGATGTTATGAAGGAAGTGTGCCCAACATTGCTTCTATGAAAGATAAAAGTTTATAAACAAAGAGGTCATTTTTATTTTTCAAGAGGGGGAAGATGTAAGACCCCATTATTGTAAATGGAACTATTTTTGTGTAATTATTTTGATGAGATCATCATCAAGGACACTCATGTAATTAAATAAATAAAATTTTAAATATAGCTATAAATTGTGGAGATGGAGACAATGAAGTAAAAGATGCTAGCCCAAATATGAATCAAATCAAATTTGAACCAAAATTCCTTAATATATAATATATTATATATAATATATTATATATAATATATATATATAACTCAGAGGGGGATAGATACTGAGAAAAGTAGGGATAAATACTGAGAAAAGCAGGGGATAAAAGAAGGCCGTTTAGGAAAAACTAAGGAAAAGCCTGGGCTAAATGGGTAACAGATCCCCCGAAGGTAGGATGATGTCAAGAAAAAATATGTTGGAAGAATAATGTTAGAAAGATATTATTGAGAATCAGTAGAGGTTAGTGAGGTTGGCAAGACATCTTAGGTGGTGAGGGATCAAAAGTTGGTCCAAGGTTTGGTGGATCAGTCTGGTCTATGACATAATTTCTAGATATGTTGTTGGTTATAAGAATAGTTAACTTACCACTAAAATTTATGAAATTATCATGACGATTATGTAAACTATCTCGGAGTCTTATTGGTACATTTAAAAAGTTTTACCTTGCAACTATGGATAGAATTGGTTTTGGTATAGTATTATTTGTCATTAAATTAAAAATTACCATATAATTACTTGACATATGAATTTATTTCAGAATTACTATAGAATTACTTGATATATGAATTTATTTCAAAATTACTGTAGAATTACTTAACATATAACTTTATTTCACAATTACCATAGAATTTATCGAAAATGAATCTATTACAAAATTTTTGCAAAATTACTTTATAAATGATTTTATTTCATAGATGTTGAATAATTACTTGATGTATGAGTACAATTCAGAATAATTGCAGAATTCAATGGTGCACGAATATAGTTAACAATAGGGGTAGAATTAATTGATGCATGAATATATTAAGCATAGATTCAAAATTTATAGAAGGGAAGTATACTGGTATGGATGCATGTGTAATGTATGGTTGATTGGAACAATAGAAAAATGTAAACACCCTATATTACTAAGATTTGAATAGTAGATTTAGTTGGTAGTGGAGAAGCTTGTTTAGAAATATCAACTCATATAGCAAGGGAATTATATTCCTAGCTTTCGAGCACCCTACTTGAGGGAGTGTTACCACTCACTGGTAGGCAGGCCAGTGGAATTGAAATATGCATGTAATCTAAAGTAAAATTTAGGTAAGGGAAGATATGAACTTTGAGAAGGGTAAAATATGGAATCAGAAAATGAGCATAAAGTAAAGGAATTAGAGGATTAATTGGTTAACTTAGAAGTATTGTAGAACTAGTTAAAGATAGATAATGCTGGAGAATGATTTTTTTAAGAGAGAGTTATGTTACTTAGAAAAATATGTATGCATAGAGTCTCTGTGCTATGGGGACTAAGTGGTCATTAAGTGGGATAAGCGTCTTTAACTCAGTTAGGGAGTTAAATTAGGTTGAATATTTACTTTGACGATAAAAGAAAGGAAAATTCTATGCTGGACAAGCAAAGGTAGAGGCAGTTATAATTCAATTTACCTGAGTTAACACGATCACTGAATCATGTCCTAACAAGTTCACTAGGATCATCTTGAACTAGTGAATTGTTTAAGATTATTTAGCTGGTACGCTTGGTTAAAAAAAATGAAAACTATGACCATTATTAAAAAGGTGCGACCCACGGGTCAAATTATTCCCTAGTGAAGAAAAGCATTCAAAATTCTCGTATCAAGTTCATTATAGAGAAATCTTCGTCAAGCTGAATAATGGAATATATTTATAAAAAGTAAGGAAAAATAATGAAATAGATATTTGAATAGTATGGCAAAATGATGAAATACATATCTGAACAACATGAAAAAACGATAGAATACATTTACATTTGTGAGTAGTAAGGAAAAATAATGGAATACATTCCTGAACAATAAGCTGGATGTCCAAAAACAAATCATCAAGCAAATTATTGATTTCATTTATGCCCAACAAAGCTACCACTCAAAGCTATTTATTAATGAAATTACTAGTATAAACGGTTAGAATTCCATAGGATGATATAACTCTTCCATTAGACAATTTAACCTAAGACTGTGCATCCAACTTACACAATTGAGGAAAGATAACAGAATAAGGAAAATAGAAAACAAGGCAACAATAGACAATAATTGTTACATAATGTTGTAAGCATATTATAACCAAAAGTAACACACGTAAAAACCTGAGACGATTGGATGAATAAAAGATGAAAACCCACGACCATGACTAAAAGTCTAAAATGGGATTCTTCATAAATATCCATGAACGATATGAGATTTAGCAGGTAGAGATTCTTCATAAATGTCCATGAAAAATATAACTTTTAGCATGTAAACTCAATTGTCGCCTTCCATACGAGGCATTTTAGCAATATTATCACTGCTAAAAAAAACAATGGAAGCTCATACCCTCGATAAGGGTACATGATATGTCCAACGTAAGAATCCCATTGACATTCGACAACAACCCACAAAACATGGGTGCCCCGGCCTTCTCACCTGAAGATGATAGGGAATTCAATTACAACATTAGCATGCAAAATACATTTTCCAAATTAGGACGACCTGAGAGGAAATCGAATGTTGTATGACCAACCTGGAAAGGAGATGGGTGTCAAGTCACGGTATGCATATACACATTTAGTAGCACACAATAACTTGGAAGGAGTAGTGGGGTACTTGTATCAAACCCACCATGAGAATGAAAGCATTAGTAACAAAATAACTCACTTTACATAACTAAATTATAAAAACCAAAGAAAACGAGAGGGGGCAGCCTACTTGGTGCAAATGGCACCAAATTGAGACCTAGCTGAAGTCAAGGTTGCGGATATGAAGAAAAAACCAAGAAACAACCCGAACAAAACTTAGTAGAAGCAATAAGAAATTGTGGATGAGACTGTAGATTAACCACTAAATTACAAAAGATGGGCACTCTGATGTCCTTACCTCAAGACGGTAGGGAATTCGATTACACTATTAACATGCAAATTCCCTTTTCCAAATTACAGGAGGATGGCCACATGGGAAGGTGAATATTGCATGAACAGTCTGGAAGGCAGATGGATACCAATTCAAGGTACGCATATCCACAACTAGCAACACACCATAAGTGGGAAGAGGAGTAGTGGGGTACCTGTGCCAAATCCACGATCAGAATGAAGAAATTAGTAACAAAATAGCTCACTATGCATAACTTAATTCTAAGAAACAATGAAAACGAGAGCGATTAGCCTTACCTATGCAAATGGCAGCCAATTGGGACCTCATTGAAAGAAGAAAACTAAGAAACAAACCCAATAGGACTTAGTAGAAGCAACAAGAAATCATGCGTGAGGCTGTAAATTAACCACCAAATTGAAAAATAAAAACCCTTACCATAACCACAAGGTACTTAGGGTGCCCACATGGGATGGTTCCCAAATTAGTGCCAACCTTGGGGTGGTTTGAATGGTGAACTTGTGTACCAAACAACAAAAGAAGAAACCCAAGTTAGAATATCGTTGTGAATGGAAATAAAGCGAAACCAATAACCTAGAAAAAATAATGTGACATTACTTGACAGAATAAGCGCAGTTGATGTCATTTTGCTACCCGAAGCTTGCCACTCTACAAAATCTGAAGAAGGTAGTTTAGGCCATAGGCCACAGAGTGACGGGGCTGCTCAGGTGATGCAATAACATGCCCAAGCAAAGGGTTAAAATAGAGGCATAGATTAATAGATGATTGCAGGGCAATGTTTCCAAGACCTTCTCCTTTCCGCAACAAAATAGTCAACACAATGAATGAAAGGATGCCAACATGAAAGGCTAGGCTTAAGAGAGAAAATCCACACCTTCAATGAGTGGTAGGAGATCTCCACCATAAAGGTCTCATTGCCTCAGT